>CAUYTI010010679.1:0-63864 GCA_963575145.1 Galago senegalensis | reverse complement strand
CTCTCTCTCTCACACACACACACACACTCTCCTCTTTCCTTCTGTCTCCCTCTCTCTCTCTCTCACACACACACACACTCTCCTCTTTCCTTCTCTCTCCCTCTCTCTCTCTCTCTCACAAACACGCACACTCTCCTCTTTCCTTCTATCCCTCTCTCTCTCTTTCTCACACACACACACTCTCCTCTTTCCTTCTCTCTCCTTCTCTCTCTTTCTCACACACACACACACACACTCTTCTCTCTCCCTCTCTCTCTCTCTCACACACACACACACTCTCCTCTTTCCTTCTCTCTCCCTCTTTCTCTCTTTCTCACACACACACACCCACACACACACACACACTCACTCTCCTCTTTCCTTCTCTCTCTCTCTCTCACACACACACTCTCCTCTTTCCTTCTCTCTCTCTCCCTCTCTCCCTCTCTCTCTCACACACACACACACTCTCCTCTTTCCTTCTCTCTCCCTCTCTCTCTCTCTCACACACACACACACTCTCCTCTTTCCTTCTCTCTACCTCTCTCTCTCTCTCTCTGTCTCTCTCTCTACCTCTCTCTCTCTCTACCTCTCTCTCTCTCCCTCTCTCTCTCTACCTCTCTCTCTCTCCCCCTCTCTCTCTCTCCCTCTCTCTCTCTCTCTCTCTCACACACACACACACACACTCTCTCCTCTTTCCTTCTCTCTCCCTCTCTCCCTCTGTCTCTCTCTCTCTTGCTCTGGCCGCTTGGGACCCCTCCCTTTTCTCTGAGCAAAGCTCGCCTTTACCTTTGCCAACTTTCCAAGGTTGTCCAAAATGCTTCCATGCACTGAAATCCCCACTCTTAGAGCATCTCCCTCCAGTCTTTCAGAATGAATTACTCCTTTATTAATCTGAGTCCCTGGGACAGTCACTACAAGCCTCATGCCGTGCCGTTAGTGCTACTTGTATTATTCCTTTTGATAAACTAGGAGAACCACACATGTTTATCTTCTACATCTCCACACGTAAGAGATACTTATTTAATCAAATCAAATCAAATTATGGACTGTGTTTATAAGCTAATAAGAAAAGCTGTAACAAGGAACTGAATATCTACGTAAGCAGCCTGTATGCATGTTTTCACTTATTAACGTAAATTAAATGTATCTGTTACATTGCATTAACATGACAAATATACTTTTTGGCTTGTCATACTATCAAAAAAGAGCAGATGGTATTAAAAAAGGATAAGAATTTATAGTATTTTCTTGTCTATTTCATTTGAGAGTTCTCAGTAAATGGAAAGTTATTAAATTATTATACATCGATGCAATAAGCAAAGAGTCCAGCATGCAAAGAAATATGACCTCCCATGACTGCTGGTAAGTAGGTATCACACATCTAAAATAGGCAAGTCTATTCCTTTTTAAATTTACATGTGTGAAAAAAAATTCCACAGGGGAAGGAGAACCCCTCTCTAGCCTTATTAAAAGTGACAGCATACCTCAAGGGAAGTAGAAAGAGAAGAATAACTTGATTTTAGATCAGTTGGGACAGTCGTTTTCTATAGAGGGCTAGAGAGTTAATGGTTTAGATTTTGTAGGTCATATGGCATCTGGAACACACTGAAAGAAACTGTAAGTAAACAGAAATGAATGGACATGCTGTCTTCCAATAAAACTTTATTTACAAAAGAGATTGTGGAGCTGTCCATGGGCTGTGGTACGCTGACCCCCATCTTAAATTATTAGTTATATGTAACTGGTATCATTATTGTCATTATATTAAAAAAGTTGTTTTCTAACTAAATTGTTTTACGTGACACAAACTAATGAATTGCCACAAATAATCATATTAAATGCAGTTTGGGGAACTTTAAAAAGAATAAGACCATCAAAGATAAGCTGAGACTAATAGATTTTTATCACTAACTGCTCATAAAAGTCAAATAAGGGAATTAGGCTATCTTGAGTCATTAGCAAAGTGTTTCTTAAACTGAGTTTCATTGAACTCTTGTGAACTTTAAGTTGTTCATAAATGTTCTGAGGGGGAAAAAAGTGTTCTACTGTCACATAAATTTGTGAAACCCTGGATTAAATACAGGTTAGTAGCAACAGTAGTAAAAATGTCAGGTGGCTTTTATGAATCACTTTTTGTGTGCCAAGTGGTGTCTAGTATTATCTTTATTTTATGAATGTCTACACTGAGATGTAAAGAGGTAAAGTGATGTGCGCCCCGGTCTCTTGGCTAGTGAGCAGTCGAGGCTGCTTTAAAATCCAATTTTCACCATATTTTTGAGCTCCTAGATGTTGAACTATATTTACTAACTCTCAAACAGTCCTTTAAATATCATTGAGTGGTCTCAGTATGCTAATGTGGACTGCATATTTTCCAGAGAGGATGCATTGTTACTTAAAACTTACTTGACCGTGAAAAAATAATTGGAAATCCTTCCTAAGAAGCTCACAAGATGCTAGTGTTCCCCAGAAAACAGCCTGGAAAAGGCTACATGATGGCAATGGGTCCCAAATCCAGTGTGTCATTAGGACACTCGGAACAATTTTAGAATAATATAAACTGAAATAACTTAAAGGGGAATTAAAGAGGGAGAAGTCAGGGAAGGTGAATTCTTCCGACATTCCTTCTCTAGATGAGACTGACCATCCGCTGGGTCAGGGCTGTTCCTTTGTTCTGAGGCTGTGGAGCTGGAGACGGCTGCACACCCATCCATTTTGCACACTCCATTCCTGCCATCTAGTGAGTGGTAGGAGTTTGCCGACTGAAAAAATTAAAAACATGGGTCTTCATTTCCGAAAATCACCGAACTATGTGAGCAAGCCCAGCTCATTTTGTTCCTTTGTTACTTCCCAGTATAAAATAGTCTCAGGGAAACTAAATAGGTAGTGTTTAATGTAATATATTTTTATTTTATTTTGGCCTGTATTGTTTGGTTCAATTACATAATGTTTTATTTTTAGACAAAGGACCCCCTTTTCATCAGAGCCTTTGGAAACTTAGGCTAGTTTCACAAATTGTACTCAATCTGTATCAAAGACTGATTTTAGATGTGCCAATAATTTATTGTTCTTGTCTACTTGTGACTCTGGGTTGTCATGGTGATAGGTCCTGAAATCTCATTTCTATAGACAATTGGCTGAGATAAATCATTGCATCCAGCATATTTATTGGAAAAGAAGATGTAAATGAGCTGGCATTTTCCTGTTAAACCTGAAGGTAGTAAAATATAGAAAAAGACCTCAGGAAAGTGATTTATTAATATTGCTTTTGCAAATAATGAGCTATATGACTGTGGTGTTATCACTAAGTTTCTATTAGTTTTTGTTTTATCATCCTTAAAATAAGGGAGTTAAGAAAATAATCTCAAAGTGATTTTCCAGTTATAAAATTCTATGGTCAGCTCTTACGAGTAGAATGGACCTGGACTGTAAAAGCCACGACCATAATGCTTGCAGATGAATTTATATAAACTCAGATACTAGCAATATAATCCCAAACCAAGAAGTAATCAGGGGAGTGATAGGTCAAAATTAAAACAAAAATGATTTTAAAATCCTAAGCAAATAATGTTTAATTAAAATAAAACTTTGGAGCAGCTATCATTGTTACTTCTGAATTGAAATTTAATATTATAATTTCCAAGTTCTCAATGCTATTTATTCTTCATAAGACATATATGATGGCATTATTGTATCAATTCTGTAGACAGAAAGATGAAAGGTATACCGAGATTTGTTTAGGGTCACATGACATAACAGGGAGAAAATTAAGAGTTGTATTCAGTTTACTTTTATCACTGAAGTCAGCATTATACAGCCACATCGTGTCATCTGAAAACTTTTTCAGAAGATAAATGACTTTTCTTGTCACTTCTTTATTTACTCTTTACATGATGTCATTAAGTCCTTGCTGAAGATGGCTTTATTGTCATATGCTATGCAGCAGGCTACAGGCAAGGACATCAACAATGGAGGTGTGTTAGACTGAAATTACTGATGCTAATCAGTAGTGATAATTAAAGTCCAAAGTATAGACTTTAAAATAAGCCAGTCTTCAATTAATAATGTCTATTGTCTGAGAATGAAAACACATCGATCTCTTCAAATCTCCTCTTATAGTTATTTGTTTCATGTTCTTTCTTGAAAGCCTGGCAAAGCAAAACTCAAAGATAGGCCTTTTTGAAGAGCCACACAGAAACATCTAGAATAATGTTTGGTCAAATATTTGGATGCCATGGCCCAGCCAAGCTGATACATAAAATTAACCATTACACCTAAATATATAGTTCATGGGTTGCTTTGTTTAGGAATGTGCATGTTTTCATTAAAAATAATGTGCACACATTTAAAACATATACAACAAAACTACATATAGTTTTAGGGATAAACATAGAGTGGGGTTAAAATTATAAAAAATTCATGGGAATGCTAACCACCAGATTCGTAATTGTTGTTACCATTGGAAGAGAGGCCAGGAAATGTGGTCTAGGGAGCTTCAACTGTATTAGTAATTTTTATTTTTTTACACCAAATGTTCGTTATATTTTTCTTCATATATTTTTATATATTTGAGTTATTGCATTATTGTTTTTAAAATATATAAATTATCCAGAAAATTTTTGAAAAGGAAGGGTAATGCAGAAATTAGACTGACTGTGTATAATAGCTCGTTACAAAGCATCAGTAATTGAAATGTCGTCAGTGCAAGAATCCAAAGCATGAAACAGAACAGAAAGTCCACAGTAGCCCTCAAATGCATAGGGGCTAAAGAACATGGTAAGGCCAGGCATGGTGGCTCATGCCTGTGATCCTAGCACTCTGGGAGGCCGAGGAGGATGGATTCCTTGAGCTCACAAGTTCCTGACCAGCCTGAGCAAGCGTGAGACCCCTGTCTAATAAAATGAAAAACTGGCTCGGCGCCTATAGCTCAACCGGCTAAGGCACCAGCCACGTGCAACTAAGGTGGCGGGTTCGCATCCCCAGCCCGGGCCGCCAAACAACAATGACGGCTGCAACCAAAAAATAGCCGGACGTTGTGGCAGGCACCTGTGGTCCCAGCTACTTGGGAGGCGGAGGCAGGAGACTCGCTGGAGCCCAGGAGTTGGAGGTTGCTGTGAGCTATAATGCCACAGCACTCTACCCAGGGGGACAGCTTGAGGCTCTGTCTCAAAAAAAAAAAAAAAAAGATTATTCAAAAATGGTCTCAGGGAGACCAGCCACCTTTTGTCCTTAACCCTCAAATAAAGTTAAGATAGATTTTTTAATGTAATGCAAAAGTTAAATTATAAAAATAAAACATGTAAATTAAAAAAAAAAAAAGATAGGCCTTTTTTGTGCTGTCCTTCATAAGCATATTGCCTGATGCATAAAGCAAGCTGTAGGATGACAAGCCAAAACAAGAAATATGGTCAAGGCAATTAAGAAGTAGAAAAAAAAGGTTTACCTAATATTAAAGTAAGATTTTCTTAATGTAAGAACACTTTGTCCCTCCAGTGTAACACACACACACCCACACACCAGTCCAAGTATGGACCAATTGGAGTTGATGTTACATAGGTTATAATTAATCTATGTTTTGTAGACCTGAATTGTGAAATAGGAAATAAGAAATTTAAAAAAAATCACTCTTCTTAATAACACATCATTCACCAATTCCACGTTTGGATAAGGACACAACTTAAAAATAGACAGATTTTAACACATCCAAAACCTTGTATAATTGGAGTTAAAATTTGGAAAGGAGATTTCCAGGTTATTTTCTTTTGAGTTCTATCCTCTCACGGTATAGGTGAGTCAGTAAGGAATGGGCAGTGATGTTTTTAACTGATGATGGCTGGCCACAAGTCCAAGGTAGTCACCAACAGTGACAAGCTCTGCAAATCTCAGACGTGGCTGCAAATCAAACACCGATCCCTCCATGTGCATAAGGCCCAGAAGCCCAGTTGTAAATCTCTGTAGTCACACTTATCACACAGTTAGCGCCATTAACAGCAGCATCTTCCACCATGAAGGGCAGCAATAAATACTGGTGGGTGAGTATGAAAAACTACTCCCACGCCTAACTGGCCAAGGGATCATCAGTTCTCTTAACATTTAAAGCAAGAGAAGAATTCTGACTGAAAACAGGCTATTTCACCCATTTGGGGATTAACTTAAAGCCACTATTCTTATAATTCCACTCCTTTATTTTATGAAGCATTAAATATGAAAATAATTATTCTCAATTATCATTGGAGCTTTTGGAAAAAAGTTATTTTTAAAATCTGATGTCTTTTTTAGCTTTTGTGTACTTTTGTGAAGTTTTAAAAAACACCAAGTAAGTACAATTTAATAATAAGAAGAAAGAGTAATTTTAATCAAATGGGCCTCTAATTTCTGAAATTGGTTAGAGATTATAAAAATTAAGTAGAGGTTCTACAGTTATTTACAAAGATGGGAACCCCCACTCCCCTCCTCCACCCCCCCCCAGAATGTCCACTTTGAGTCCATTCACTGTGCCTGCTGAGGTGGACCTCAGGTGAGCGGCTGTAATAGTCACCTTTACATCCTAGCAACTGGAAAGGAGAAGCCTTAGCTCACTCAAAGGCCATTTTAATGTTAAAAGCCACAACATGCTTTGCAAAAACAGGAACTGTCTCTTGCAGAGCCAACAATTATGGAATTAACCTTTTCAATCGCCCAACAAAGATCCTCAATCATCTTTATTACGTAAAATTGTGATGTTTTCCAGGACTTTTTTTTGTATACTATCTTAAAAATGCCCCTCACTACTCATTTGGTGAGAAGCTGTAAACCTTCTCTTGGATAAAAGTCTTTAAAAAGCCCCACCCATATTCTCACAATCCACCTATTTCTCTGCCATCAAATAAGTATAACCTTCAGACCTCTTTGTCCTCCTTTGCCTTGTGTAAGCATCTTACTCATCCCTTTGCTTTTCATAGAAACTGCTGTAATGGCAGGTGGCTGGGCAGGTAGGGGGCAGTGAATTGTGTTTTTCAAGGTATTACTTATTAGTCCCTTCAACTGAGATTTCGCTATAGCCTCCTTTCTCCCCCTGTTCTTTCATAAATCTGTTCCTCAGACCCTAGAACCTTCCATTCTTTCTCCCCATATATATGAAAAGAACCCCAACCAGACATTAAACAAATACCCCCAACCTAAATTCAAAATCCTATACATTCAAATCTCTTCATAAATTTGATGTTACAGTATCGATCATTAAGGAAGGGGCACAGATTAATGAGAGCCGTGTGACTATACTCATTAAAGGGCACGCCAATTCTTAATCTAAACTGGCATCAACATTTTTTATGGGTGCAATGATTTGGCAAAATTCCTCAAGTGTTTAACTTTCTGTCTTCTTTGTTTCTTTCCTTAAGATTTAAATATTAAATACAAAATTCAGGGCAAAAACTAGGCAGCTTACCACAGTATGAAAATATGTTGTTTTATTTACTTCTTTTGAAAGAGCAATGATGTACATACTAAATGTATTAGATGGAGACATATTCACACTGAACTTTTCAAGTACAAAAATTCAGAGACCTGATCAACTGTCTTTGGCCCAGAGTGGGAAAAGCACCAAGGTCAGTGTGTGGGGAAGGGCAGATCTTGGGCAAATCCAAATCCAAATTAGGGACATTGGGAATTGACTGCAGAAAATTACTTCAAAATAAAACAGGCTATGCAAAAGCCACAGAAAGATCTCTTTCAGCTGCATGTAGTATAACCTTCAGTGTATGACCTAAAACTAAATCAGTGCGAGTTTTAAAGTACAAAGAAATGTTCAAGAAAGCTAATTCTAGCAGAGTCAGAGTTATAAAAACTGAGCAAAATAAATTATTTCTGCCTTTGGGAAACTCAGTATAAGATAGTTACGCACAAAGCCAAAGCTGACAGAGCCTACATTTCCAATCAACTTCTTCTGGAGGAAATGCTATTGTAATTTATTATTTATATGCTTTATTTCTTAAACAGCAGGTTCTAGTGTCATATTGCCTGGGTACACATGAAAGAAAGATGAGAGAATCTACTATATAGTGACCTTTATCTTAATAAAATATTATCAGAACACTGGGGACTTCAGAGTTTTCAAAAAGAGGAGAGAGAAATCAATTTTCAAAGCTTGCATCAGTAAATGGAATCAAAACTTCACAACCTTTATAAATAGCATGATTTTTCCCATCAGGTGACATACTTGGATCAATTTACACTTGACTTCAATGATCTGAAAAGACTATATGTGACATAGTTTTGTAACTATAGGGTAAAACAACACAGCTAAAACACTGGGTGGCCACTCCGACACTGGGATGAAGATAGATTCCAAGACTAGGCTTGGTTAGGAAGGGGCTGGGGCAGGAAGAAGAAAGGAAAAGCGAGATGAAGGTGGGCACTCCATTAGGAAACAGTCCGTGTCATTAGCTGCTGAAAAGGCGCTCTTTATCTGAACTTGGAGTGTTTCTTTAAAATGAAGAGATCAGCACATACACAGAAACTAAGGCATGGTAAAGGAACTCTAAAACTTTTTTATCCCATAGGTTCAGTTATAATCTGACCCTGTATGCCATTCGCCAAAAATGTTCTGAATGCCTGCTCCATACTCATATGGTACTGGGGGTTGGGAATGGTGGAGAAGAAGAAAATCCGTGTCCCCAGCTTCAAAGGGTTCATTGTCCAATGGGAGAGGCAAGTGGTTTCATGTTATATTATCACACACTATACTTTACGTGATTTCAAATCATTGCAGTGTGGTGTATTATTGCCACTCATAAAGGTGGCAGAGGTGATGAAGAGCTCAGTTTCGGCAGCCAGCTCTCTGGGTTGGAGCTATAGCTCTGCCATTTTCCAGCTGTATGATCTTGGGCAAGTTACTGACATGCTGGTGCTTCAGTTTTCTTATCTGTAAAACAGTGCTAATAAATGTATAATGCGCACTGTGTTATTCCAAAAGGAAATGTGTTATAACACATATAAAAATCCTAAGAGCATGTAACTGCAGTTCCAGTTCTTGTTATAATGGTTGGCACAGTACACTGTAGGAACAGATAGAAGAGTGAGATCCAGCTTGGCAGACAGATGTAGGACAGACAGGGGTTTCCAGATGAGTTGAAATCTAAATGAATCTTGAAGTAGTCCAGGAGGACTTCTATGGGGGAGCAATGTTAAAAACGTGTTCCATGCTGTGGAATAGCAGTGCAAACACTGCTAGGAAGTGAAATCACCTAGAGTTTGAGGTATTTGGAAAGGTCAATAAGTAGAATCTGGACTGGACTGTACTGGGGAATTTAGATTTTACCCGGAAAGCTGTCCTAGAAGTCTTTGTCCTTTGTGTGTTTATAATACCATGTCCCTAGTCCCCCCCTTTTGATTTCTCTTCACTTCTATTCAAGGTAATCTTGTTTTAAAAATCAGATTTAACTAGGTCATCTCTATGCATATTGCCCTGCATTTTATTCCCTGTTATCCTTCAGACTGAATCTAAATATTTTGACCCAGTATGCAAGTCCCTTCCATGCACTGTCCACTAACACATATCCAAATTTACATCTCTCTTATTAGAACTGCATTTTAGTCAGATCCAGCTTCCAGTTATTTCCATCTCCCTCCTCTCTTTACAGGGTCTATGCATCCCAGTCTCTTGAGTTTTCTCCAGCAGTTTCCTCTCTGGAATTTTAATCTCCCCAAATCAATTTCAACTACTTCTTATAGTACAAGCTCAAGTTTTACCATCCTGAAGCAAAAAATGTCTTGCTTCACCAAGTCTCATACCATGTTGATAAGCTTCTGATATCACAATCTCCTGGGAAATTTATGTTGGGACTTGATAATCATATACTTAACTTTTGATTGCTTTTATCTTTTTCTCTTTCCACATCAATCATGCCTTTCTTGTGAACAGAGATTCTGCCTATTAGATATTCTATTTTCCAATGTAAGTACAACCACGGTATCTTATGTATCAAACAGTCTGATAAATGCTTGTTGGATGAGTATGTACACATGTATATATACACACACCCACATATATAAAGAATATCTCATTATACATGTACAACCTCCTAACCACATGCTAAAATTATTAGATAAAATTTCCATACATCTTTAAAAATTATTTGTTCTTTGTAAGCTGAGTTGGAAGAGAATCATGATGATAGATTTTTGCTAATATTTTCTGAGAGTTAGTTCATATGGATAAGCATGGCATTTAAAAAAGGTATTAAGTATTCTTTCATTGGAAAGACTTTTCAAGTTGAGCCTCTCTTATAAAATGTAGGCAGAACCATAGAGTAATTTAGAGCTTAGAGTAAATCCCTGGATATTAGCGGTTAGAAGAAAGAAGAACAACTATTAATTCAATACTGATTGTGTACCAGTTATCACATGGTTAGTGACGTCACACAAACTGTATGTCCTTAACTTACCAACATCCCCACGAAGGGAAGTAACTATTACAATGGCTACTTTATCGTAAATAGAACTGCAAATCAAAAGATTTAAGAACTTCATCCAAAATTTTATAGCCAAGTGATGAATTTGGGATTTGAATTCAGGCTCTGACCTTAGAGCCAAAGTGCTTTGATGGGTTGTATAGACTTTACTGATAGAATGACAGCATTTAGAAATAAGCTAAATAATGTGAAAATTTAAGATAAGAAACTTTCTTGGTCTCAGTTTCTCATACTTAAAAAATTTCCCTATGTAATCTCCAAAGCTCATTCTGACTCTAAATTCTTATGAAAAAGTGATTACTATTACTTAAAAAATCACATTAAAATTTTTCATGGCACAGAGTCAGGTGAAAAGTCAATGGGCTATATACGAGGGGGGAATAGTGGGGATTAATTAGATCACAGTAGGGTTATAATTAGAGAGGATGCAGAAATTATAAATATTTTCTTTATGTATCTCTGTATTGTTTGGCATGGTAACACAATTATTACCTTTGTAATAAAATAAATCGAATAAACAGTAAAACTATAGCCATTTTACAGGTGAGTTGACTACATTCAAATAACCAATTTCCCCTTTATTAAACACTGATTACCAACTTATATAAATCTCTGCATTCTATCCAATGCTTTTGTTCAGGTTAGGTGGGGAGGTGCTGTTCTTACAGCATATTTTTGTATTCTACTCTAGATATATACGTATGTTAGTAAAGAGTGACATGATTCTAGAACCATGTCTAGAATCAAATAATGTATTGAGTACTCACATTTACTTTCATTAATCTGAAATTACAAATAACCAGTGTCAAAGTATATATATTTCAGAGGCCATATTTTCATTAATGAATGTGCCACACTCTTAACTATTATTGTATGTCAACAATGATTACTAGACTCTTAAGTTTTCTTTTTCACAACAAAATATTATAACACATGAAAGAGAAATGTCTGAATAATGTGTCTAATAAATTTGAATGTACTAGTTATAAGTAAAATTTCCCCCATGCCCTAAATAATCTGGTCCAAATGACTGAGTACTCTTGGGCTAATTAGAAGTAAGTTTACCCCCCAACCTAGAAGGAACTAAATACAGTGTCAATATTCAGAGCACTCCAGTGATAAGTTGGAACCTTTTCCCCATTGACTTATGGCCCCATTTGACTCTTTTGGAATAACTGAATCGTCTCTCAAACACAGAAAGCCACACCAAAAACTATAGCTATATCTTCTTTTGCCTGTAAGGCTCTGAGCACCTTGTCACAGGACGTGGTTAGATGAAATGGGAAACTCTTACATCAAGCGGTCAGTGTGACAGACACTCAGAGGCACAAACTGCCATTACACTGAAGGAAGACATTTTTCATGTATTCCTACCTTCAGGGTTCAGATTTGGCTTGTAGGAATGGACATCATAATTAAAACTACCCACTGGAGAAAAGAGAAACCAAGAAAAGATAAAAAATGAACTCTAAGTACTGGAAAGTATGACAAAGATAAAAGCAAAACTAAGAAATACCATGTAGGCTAAAAAATTATAGTGTTTTTTAATTTGCTTTTACAATGGACAAGGATAAAAATTCAGTTCTCTGTGGAGCACTATAAGTAAAAAAATTAATGAGCAGAAAGCAGAATGGGAACTCCACTCTACAAGAGGTGGGCTCAATGGATTTCCCTAACATGAAAACCACAAGTAAGAGGTATGTCTCTGTAGTACTTCCATTTTTACACACACTAAACAAATGGCCATTAAACAGCTCCAAACACAGGCTAATAAGCCACACACACACACACACACAACCTGACAAAATTTAAAAATTAATTAAAAAAACACATACTTACATAATAACATTGAAGAAATGTCTAAGGGCAAAAAGTAAAAGATTTTAAGCATGCCTCAACCACTACTGAAGAAAAAGTTTATTGTGCAATTCTATAGATACTGATGGACAAGCCAGTTGGCTGTGTACCGATGACAGTGCTATTCACCTAACTACAACCATGTCGTTATAAATGAAAAAGAAATTTAAATATACCTTTGACCAACTCTGATTTTAATGTGGCAATTCTACCAAGCAAGTTGTGTAGAAAGTTAGCATTCAGTAAATATGGAGGGTAACTCATACCTTAAATTCCTCCAAGATTTTGTAATTTTTCCCATGATATTCACAAAAGTTTTTCACTTCTTTGCACTCAGGGCAGCATCCATTGTGTTCCACTTTAGTACACTTTGGGTGAATTTTAGGGCATTCCGGCTGGTCACAAACAGGTCCATCTAGAGCACAGACACACGGACAGTTGGAGTGCCCTGGGAAAAATCGTTCTCCCAACTTGTATACAAAGCCGCTGTCATCCACACACCCTTTCCCTCGATAGTCATCAAAAATCAGATTGTCATTACTGGAGATCTGGTCCCCTTCATCAGCAGGATAGTCTTCATGACTGATGGCAGCGGAGGTGACCAATCCGGGGATGACCAACAGAAGTATGCAAGCTTCATGAATATGAAGAGCCATCCCCCTCCTCCAAGACTTGCGGGTGTGCTCCTAATATGAAATGCACTCAGCTCCTTCCATGGGAATACAAGAGGGGTAGGCTGAAAATAAATATGTAAAAAGAATAATTTGACATATATAAAGAAAATATAGGTCCATTTAAGCCCATGATCTTAAACTGTTTGGGATTGATTAAGAGACACTAACATCTTAAATAGAGTAAGTTCATGCAACTATCTATACTTTATTATGAAGTTTGGAGCGTTGATACTTGCCAATATATGCATTCCAATTTGTCCTTTATGGAGTTATTTTATACAGGAACTTTCAGCTCGAATTTACTGTCTGAATTTCAAAGGTCTCCCTTTGTTTAAATTGTAAAAAGGGGTTTTAATAACTCATGAATATTTGAACTCACATTGTCTATTATTCCTTAATTTAGCCAGTGACAGAACATGTGTTATAATCAAAACTCAAAGGACTAGTGGAAAAACATCTAATTCTAAAAGAAAGAGAATAAGCCAACAATCAAATGTCAATTATAATTGAGGTGAGCTATGATAAAGGCCTTCCTACTTGTTTATGCTCAGACTTGGAGAACAACAATGACCTGAACATGACTTGTACTGGTGAACATGGGTCTGGATCCATGGGTCTGGATCCATGGTTCTGGATTTGGGAACAGAGCCAGTAATAAAACACAGCTATTCCACAGTGATGAAGATAAAAAAATAATTTAAAGCAGCAAATAATATGAGGGAATTCCGTATATTAAAAAGAATTTGTTGAAGAAACAAGTTTGCTTGCGTTATTGTTTACTTCTTTATTTTAGTTGGGAAGTAAGCTCCTAGTGGGCAGGAAAGATATATGTGTGAGTTTGTTATAGCAACTTGAATTTAGTATTCATGTAATATTAATTGAATTAAATATTTCAAATAATACAAATACGATTCACAGCCTTAAAAATCTAACTCTTGAAATGCCAGAAGTGTTTGCATTTAGGCAATTTGCACAAAGATGCTGATGTCATGCTGTTTATGTAAGTTTTTAGGATAGTAATGGAGTATTACCATTCGTAGAAAATCTGCCTTGACTCTCGCAAACTTCACTTCAGTGCTAGTGCGTAGTGTGAAGTGTGGGTAGAGGGCTCTGGTTCAAATATTTAGAGTAACTAATTACACACAAGCTCTGGGGAAACTGATGTTAGGGGATAAAGGACAAGAAAAAGTGCTGTCAAATAGTTCATTTGTTTATTTAAATACTATAGGCTTTATGCCAATATCACTAAGATTGTATATAGGACATTTTCAGATCCATTTATGAATGCCATTCATTGATTCATTTTTGGCTTCTATTAATAGCAATGATAAATCATCTCTTTTCAGTGAACATACACAGATGATAATTTTAAATAAGATACATGATAACATTAGGAAACTTCATAAACTATTATGTTTTATTTGCAATTTAAGGTAAATATGCAAATTCTAGTATTAGTAAAATGGAAGGTAGTATGCCCTCTTTACAGAGAAAACTGATACTGGGAATTCTTCGGATATCCTCTGTTATTAGAATTCCTGTTGGGTAGGTAATGAGAAAGGGCATGGATTTCTTTTCAAATATGCCAAAAATAAGGAGTCATAAAAGAAAAAGAAAATGTAAACCTATAATTCTACTTGAGGAGCTGGAAGCTTCCTTTGACAAAGCATTTTTTTTCCTCCCTCAAATTACTACAGAGCCCACACACATAACAGAAGCTTCTGAAAAAGCATAAAAATAATTTCCCAATTAAAGTATACATTTATACATCTGGCACCTATTTAGAAAGTTTACCTTGGAGGGAAAGAGAGCTACTGCGTTGCCTTATAACATTTCAGCAATTTCTGAGAATACATGCAGGAAGAGCCATATAAAATACACACATGACTCTGCTTCAGAGCGACACAGACAGGACATTGTCTCTTTGTAGCTACAGGTAGGCATTAATGTGTCAGGTTATGGTAAATGTAAACTTGAAGGTAAAAACAGCCATGCAATAGCCACTTTCTATGAATACTAAACATGATTTTTATTATAGGAAATACATTTTAAAATCTGCATGGAGAAAACAAAATCTCTTTCATAGAACAAAGTTCTTAGGCTATTTTTTTTGAAAAACAGCTTTCCTTGTAGTGGAGTTGCTCTAGTGCAATGTAAGAGGCTATTTATTTAAGAGAAGAAACATTAGATGAATCAAATAAAATGTTTATCTGAAGATTTTTAATACGAGAGCAAACAATGCTAAACTAAGGATCAGTCCACAGCTAAACTTTCCCCCTCCTCTATTGCTATCTATGATTTAAAATGACTGCATCTTTTTTTTTTTTTTGAGAAAACAAACATAACTCATGTCGTAAGGTACACTTACCTAATCACTCTGGAGGTTAATGGTGGTGGTAGGGGTCACAGCCCAGTATGAACTAAAAGGTCAATTATGTTTTAGGAAAGCAGCTCCTTCTTAATTACCCAAAGAATACATTTTCAGGCATGAATTAAAGGCAATCCATTCTCTCTACCTCCCATTTCAAAACACAGTCCAGAAGCAGTCTCCCGCCCTTCCAGAAAGAAACACAGCAGACATACATAAGAAATTGGCTTTGGACCCGTCTTCAGAATTCAAAGCAAGAAGCGATGCTGGTCCTGTAGAAATCCAGACCCCAGTAGCAGAATCATGTTGAACTTATTGTCAGCAATTTCTTAGATCCTTCTATGAAATTTCCCGGCTGATTACGCCTCCTCCACACATGAGTTCACTTACACGGTGTTTGCTCCGGCAGTAGAGGTGATTTGGCTAGGCTCTGAGGATCACAAACAGCAACGGCACGCTGGAGCTTGCAGCCCGCTCCGCCGGCAATGCCATCCCCGTCATCCACAGTAGGATGCTTGAATCCCCTAACACACCGGGAAATACTAACAGTGGACGCGAAGGAGAGGAGCAACTTTAGCTGGCTTTCCGCATCGCTGAGAGCAGTTTGCAGACTGCTGGTTTGGAGCTCATTCTGCCGGCAGCCGGGAATTCCTCAGCACCACGGACAGCGCCAACAACTGGCTTCAGAGCCCAGCTTTGTCGAAATCCCGGAGCTGCTGCTTTAGACCGGGCTAGAGTGCTCTCTAAGCAGTCGCACTTTCTACGGCGGATGCGTGCGTTAGGAGGGGGAAAAACATTCTACGGGCGAGATACTTATTTGCATTGAAACTGCTGCAATCAAAAAATTGTAAAAGAATGTAATTATATCGTATGCCCTCTTGGATAAGGCTGCAGAGTTGAAAGTTCCGGAAGAGACTTGCATATAGATTTAAGCCATCTGCAGACCCCGACTATTATTAATAGATAAAGCACAATCATTGTCAAAGAGTCTGTGAAAACGTATGCTCACCGGTTCTATTTGCCCCTTTGGTTGCAGAAAGACTTTTCCTGTGCTGCATGATTAAACTTCAGGTTTTCCAGCAGCTCGGATTTGATTAAAAAAAAAAAAGTAGCCAGGTTTTCCTGCAGTTTGTTCGCCAACATTAAAAATCAATCTCCTGTAATTCATCTAGTCTGTCATTAGGCGTCATTGTAAAGCTGTTTCTTCTAAACCCTTAGCAAAGATGCTACCTCTCTAAATTCTTATCAAATAGAGAAAGAAGACTCATGCACAAATGAATGAGCAGAAAGTTATTTTTTATTAGTAACAGTGCAAGCTCTAAAATCCATGCCCAAAGCATGCTCCAGAGCAAACTGTGAATGTCCCTTGCTGGCATATTTAAGCGGTTATTTACTGTGTGGCGGACAGGAGGCATCTTCACGTCTTAAAGGGAATGCCCTCCACAGTAGGGTATGCTGACCGTCAAGACCACTTCCGAACCGTGCCGTCAGAGCCTCCCGAAAACAGACTCTCCCCGTCGTGAGAAAACACAACCGTATGTGCCTCACTCTCATGGCCCATCAGTTTGTGAATCTGCCCAGATTTAAGATCTAGCAAATGGATAACTCCATTGCCACTCGCCTGAGCTAAAACTCGACCTGAGAGAGAGACAGGAAAGAGAGAGAGAGAGAGAGAAATCAAAGTTTTATTTCAAGCATTCAGTTTATAAGCAATGGAACATTCTGTTTTGTTTTAACTATGATTCAACAGACTATCATTTTGTGTTAGATATCAATCATTAAACTATCTCCTCTTAGTAAAGGAAATAACTTGAATCAATATTCAGACGCGCCATAGATTAGATTATAAAAAGGAGAAATAAAGCCTAATGCTCTATTATATATCAGAGCTTGTCAAATGCCCTACTAGTCGCTTTATATTGTGATTAATAAATCACTTTGAGAAGATGAAATTAGAAGCAACTAAGCAACAAAATTTTTTCCCAAATGAATTATATATTACAAAGTTTTAAAAGGCATAGTTTTCAAAATTAATCTATAGCAAAGATACACATAGAGATGTCTCATGAACAATTTATGTTTTAAAATTTGCATTATGCTACACTTTAGACTTGTTTATTATAATTATGCTTAATCATTGCTTAAAACCATTACATTACAGTATACATTTCTGCCTTAAAAATTACGAAACTCATAAACTTAACACATTTTCTTTGGAGTTGAAGTGGACAATAATACTTCCATTTCAAACTGTCTTGGGCTTTTTTACTCTAACTTAAAATTCAAAATTCTGTTAAGTTATAGTTTTGTTACATAAGATAGCTAAATACAGAATAGAGAATTTTCAAGATTTTCATACCATACACTTTGTAGTGAAACATTTCTTTAGAGTGAAAACAAATTAAGAATGTACATTTAATTAATATATATTTTAAAAAATCCAGTAATCGGGCAGCACCTGTGGCTCAAAGGAGTAGGGTGCTGGCCCCATATACTGGAGGTGGCAGGTTCAAACCCAGCCCTGGCCAAAAACAGCAAAAAAAAAAAAAAAATCCAGTAAGAAACCATTAGGGGTCATAAAACAAGTAAAAACAACACAATATGTTTACATAGATCAGTACTTAGGGTAAATAAGTATGACATTGGTATTATATATGGGATTATCTAATTGCATTTAGAGGGCATATTATCATTACAGTAATAATATTTATAATGTATTAAACTCTTTCAATGCACTAGTGCTTGGTATGGGTAGTTCCACATAATCCTTACAACAATCTAATGATAAAATGTATTCTTAACTCCATTATAAAGATGAAGAAATAAAGACTTGGAAAGGGTGAGCAACCTGCTCACATTGACAGCCGTGGTATGGAGGGAGAGAGCATTTAATCACCGGCCTTCTGAATCTAGAGTCCGGGCTTTTGGCCATCATGTTCTCTGTCTCCAGCACAGCTCTGATGTCTTCTTGACAGATTTTTAGGTCAGTGATATATTGTTGTGAAAATAGAACTGGTGCATTTCATAATAAGAATGCTAGAATGATACCATCATAAGCAGAAATGTTTAATCACAGATTTTATCCCAAATTATCATGACTATCTCTAAACCAAGTTATAAAAGCAAAGCTAACCATGACAAATATGGCCTATTTGCAAACGTTTATAACTACTGGGCTTCCTCATCTAGAACAAAGCCTGACGCAGCAAAGATCCTGAGGATGGATTAGAGTGTCCAAAGTAGCAGATGTGAATATTTATTATAAACTCTCCTCTACTGAGTCTTTGCTGATGGAGGCATTACCTATGGATTTCACTCCTAGCCTCAGTCTATAGGCTATGGCTGTTTGTGACTTTCCTGAGAATCAAACAAATAACTTTTTCTGTGTAGTCTTTGTACAGAAGCTGGGACGGGGATAAATACTATTTTCTACTTTTGAGTCCAAATGGAACCAAAACCCATGAAGAAAAAAAAATGAAAAGCTTTAGTTTTAGTTCATTATTCAAATCTGTAAAAATCATAATTGAAAATATTTATGAAGGCTTTTTATAATTTCTGCAAGTTTGTTCAATCCAACAGAAGGAATGGCAATATTGGAACCTAATGATAGGACTGTATGATTCAGTAGCACCAAGCCTCAGGTATTTCAAAAATTTGTCTTTGCTAGAACAGATTTGAGTTAGCAAATCTGGAGGTTTTTCAGGTTTACCTGAACTCATTTTCAGAACATCAAAAGACTGTATACAACTAATTCCTAAAATGAATGTAAATTTATAATCACGTTGAACTTTATTTTAAGAATATTAGATTGTTATAAGGCATATAATATACGACTTAAAAATTAATTTTGCTGGAAACAGAGATGCTGAACTCTTCTTATAGGTTAGAAGATCTTTAAAATTACTTGCCAGGATGGCCACCTGACACATTGGTATCTAGTTGGTTCATGAATGAGGTGGCACTCTCACAAACAAAAACAGCACAGTCTGATTACTGATAATATCTCTAGAAAGTGTAGTATTTATAGAGAAAATGAAGTGTTTGTGGAGAAGTACATGTGTATCTTTCAAAATATTCTGGCCTGGCAACAAAAAACAAGCCACAGTTCAAATTATGTGGCGTCTGAATGTCAGATTCCTAATAATAAATTTAGGAAGAGTAGAGCATTCATCTACAGTAAAACTTGGTCAGTGGAATGAATATATGGTGGGAATAAAATTCTAAATAGTGGTTGGGTGCAGTGGCTCATTGCAGTAATCCTAGCACTCTAGGAGGCCAATGCAGGTGGATTGTTTGAGTGCATGAGTTCAAGACCAGTATGAGCAAGAGCAAGATTCCCATCTCTACTAAAAATACAAAAACTTGTCAGGTGCTGTGGTGGGTGCCTATAGTCCCAACTACTGGAGAGGCTTAGGCAACAGGATCTCTTAAGCACAAGAGCTTGAGGTCACTGTGAGCTGACACCACGGCACTCTACCAAGGGTGATGGAGTGAAACTCTGTCTCAAAAGAAAAAAAAGTTAAACAGTGAGAATTTCTGTGAAACTTGTACTAATATTCATATTAAAATATATCTCTTTAAAAATGTGAAATAAAACACAAATTATAAATTATGTTTATTTTTACTTTGAACATTTTCTTAAAATGTTAAAAAAATATATAACCAAAATAATTATCTTGTAACATGAAATTTTTGAATAGTTCACTTAAAATGTTATCTGGCATAGTATTTTAACAAGAACAATTATACTAATCTATGAATGAAAAATTCCATAAAAATCCCATATTAAAATTATATGATTAAAAACATACAATAGTATAGTTTATCAACATTGATTGAAAATAAATACGTCAAAATTGGTTTATAAAGTTATTTTTAGTAAAATACATATCAATATTTAAAGATTGGCCATTTAAAAAATGACTGGCTCCTCCTTTTTTTTTTTTTAATTAACAGTCAGGTTATTAGATGCCTAAACTTTACACAGAATAGAAAGAAAGAAAGAAAGAAAGAAAATAAATGGAGAAAAGATTGATTTAATTTTGTAATTGTGATTTTTTTTACATAAATAATATAGTACAGACCCACAATAAAGTGATTATGACTATCTCTTCACTCATAAGTCTCTAAATATATAACCAATGCTTATTTTTATTTTCCTAGACTTCAGAATATTTTAATATTAAGTAATCAGTATCTTTTCTGTTGACCAATAGGGTCCATGAGGAACACATTGCTATCTGTTTCCCTCTATTGGATGAATTTGCCAACTCCTTCTGGTTAAGAAGAAAAGTATTGCTCTGCTATTAAATGAACACAACATCACCACTTATACATTAGTGGCCTCTCAAAGTTTGGTTCCAAATAAATCTATAACTTTCTCAAGACAATATAGCTTCTTTATATGTTGTTTTTGTAAGAAAAAAATAGTTGTATTAGTATCTTGGGCAAAGTAGTCTATTTGAATGTACTTACTAATTTAAGCATTAGCAAAAGAATCTCTTGGAGAGATTTACAGAATAAATTAACCCATGAAAATCAAGTGGTAAATTTTTTGTCTGTGTGTAATAATCACTGTGGATAAACTAACATAAATTAGAAACTAATGAGATGTGACAATAAAATATCAGCATTTTTTCAAACTAAATAATTTCAAAGTAAATTTAGATACATACATGTGTGAAAATTCAATTTTTCAATTTGCATATACCTAGAACAGCCAAAAGTTTTCTTTTCTTGCCTTTCTTTAACCAGAACCACTCAGACTATGTTCCCACCCTCTGACTCTCGCAAAGGGAGAAAAGAGCCACCATCGGGGCAGGTGGCAGAGGCTGCAAAGCAGCACCGAGAGCCGACGTCACGCTCAGGAGGGAACGCTGTGTCGCCTGCTCCTGGTTATTTCTGGTGTTCTATGTATTCAGAGAAATCTCTCTAGTAACAAACTATAGAAATGATCCCTCAAAGTAAAGTCTTAGCTGAGAGTTTCTCAAACTTTTCAGTATTTACTACCTTCTCACCTAGGCAAATCTTTCTTAAGGAGTTTTGCATGCTACTTATTATTGCAAAATTTTAAAAGGGTTTTAATTTTTATTGCCAATAATTATGCATACTATGGGATACACAGTGATGTTTTGATGCACACAATGTACAGTGATCATATGGGGATGATTAGCATAACCATCTCAAACATTTATCATCCTACAGTGGTTTTGCAAATTTTTTTATAATCATGGAACTTGAGATAATCATTGCTTGATACATACTTGCTTCATGAAGAGTTACAGTGTATCATAAATAGGAATTCAAAGACCCTTCTGATACATAGATAGGATATGAAGCCCCTCCTTTTTTTGTCTTCCAGGTCTACTGGAATGAGCTAATAATTACCACAATTTATCGAATATCTAGAGCTTTACATTTTACTCACATGCTCTTCACTCAACTGTATGAAGAGATACATACTTTTCCTTTAGCAAATGAAGAATGAGACTCTGAGAAGGTCAAGCTGGGATTTGAATCAAAATCTTTATTACTTCGCATTAAAAAAGTCTTGCTTCTTTTTTATTTTTTCAGATTGATATGAGGGTACACATATTTAGGTTATATTGTTATTGTTTTCCTTTCTAAGGTAGAGTTCAAGTTGTAGTTGAGCCCTTCACCCAGGGGGTGTGCTGAACACCCTCACACTGTGCACGTCAGGTGAGATCCTGCCAATCACACTTCCTCCTCTCTCCCCTACTTGCTAGACTATACTCGTGTTTTTCTTTTCTTTCATGTAGTGTGTAGTTTGCTTATGTATTGGTTTCATATTAGCATTGAGTACATTGGATAGTGGTTTTTTTTTTTTTTGAGACAGAGTCTCACTATGTCACCCTCAATAGAGTGCTATGCTGTCACAGCTCACAGCAACCTCAAACTTTTGGGCTTAAGCGATTCTCATGCCTCAGCCTCCTAAGTAGCTGGGACTACAGGTGCCCACTATAATGCCTGGCTACTTTGTTGTTGTTGTCATTGTTTGGCAGGCCCGGGCTGGTTTTAAACTTGCCAGCTCCTGTGTATGTGGTTGGCACCCTACCTGCTGAGCTACAGGCACCAAGCCCTACATTGGATATTCCCCCTACCCCCATATTTTACTAAGAAGAATGTGTTTCAACTACAACCAAGTAAATATAAAATATGTAAAGTCTCCATCTTTTCTTATGGCTGAATAGTAACATATACCATAGTTTGTTAATCCATTCATGGGTTGATGGGCACTTCGGTTGATTCCATATCCTGGTAATTGTGAATTGAGCTGCAATAAATATTCTAGTGTAAATGTCATTTCACCACAACTAAAGGCTTTGGAATTTCATAAATTAGTACTTAGATAAATGTCACAACTGGGGGCCTCTCTGAATGCCACTGAATTCCCTCGGTAAATATGCTCTTAAATTTAATGCTCATGTTAATCTCATAATTGTCTTATTCAGTTGATTCTACTTTCTGAACATCTGAAACTGAAACATTTCTGTTCTTGCAGAAGTCATTAAATACACACATAACACATATCACAGTACGTACTAAAAACAGTATTTGATAACTAAAAAAGCTCACTTTCTGTCCCTTACCACATCTCCAGTCAAATTACTTCCCTGGGTCTCCAATATCTGTTATGAATTCTATTCTCTCTGTTTTCCAAACTCTAAACTGTCTCACTTTTTCTCTTTCTCTACTCTCAACCCAAGTTTTATCCATTTTTCTTTAATTGTCTATAATCCACCCATTTATTTCCAACTGTTATGGCCACAATATATCAGTTAAAGTCCTTCCTTTAGATGTCAGAACCTCTGAAATGGCTCCAAAGTGATTGTTTTTGTTACAATTTCTTTAGTTCTAAATCTACCTCTATGAATTCCTAAGGCATATTTTTTTTTCAATTACATTTCTCTGTGCTGTAATTGCAAAATACTCATGGAATTCAAAGACAATTAATTTTTATACTGATTACATGTTGCGATGATACTTTTTATAATATTAAGTAAAGTAGATTTTAGTATATGTTTTAAATTTACATGTTCATATAAATATATTGATTTTACCTGTTCTTCAAAAATGTGACTACTAGAAAAATTAATATTACATACGTGATTCAGATTACATTTTTATTATACAGTTCTAGCATACACGCTGTTCAATAGTGGAGGAATGTTTAGAGAGTGGAAAGCCAATTTCTCCAAAGCCGTATACCCTGTAAGTACTGAAGTCAGGATTTGAGCTCCATATGGCTCCAAAGCTCATGCTCGTACCCTCTCTGGAATGTCCTCATGCCTCTGAATGAACATTTTTTGATTTGCTCTGTAACATTTCTCCCTCTTTGATTAAGCTGCCCTCATTAAAACACAACATGACTCTTGGGTATGCAGCGCTGGTTTCCAGTTGAATATATTCTTGCTTCCAAGAATACTAAAATATATTTAAATATAGGAAATATTTCAGAAATTTCATTTCCATGGTACCCTAATGGCATGTGTTGACTCTAAGAATCTGACTGTCAGATAGATTTGTTTGTTGAGAGTGAGGATATTAATCTTTCAGAGCTCCAGGAGCCCATCCAATGTATCCAGAATTCCATGGCGCCTTAGTGAGTAGAAAAGATACCTCCATATCTCCAGGTGAGTATTTTATATTAAAATGTTATAAAAATTATCATTTCATTTTTGATATAGGAGAAAAAAACCAGTATCTATTATCACTCTGATGCTTATGCCTTTATCATTGATAAACATCCCATTGGCTGTACCCAAATAACATTTTTGAATATAATTAATCATCAATATGACAATTTCCATTCTCTGAACTTCCAAATGAAAGTCACTGAGATGCCTGATAATTTTTAATAAAGCCAAGTTTTAAGAAGATAGTGGTTTAGCAGCACTGACCAGGGTAGTGTATTTTTGGTCCCAAATGATGTCATTTTGTAATGGAGCACCCAAATTAGGAAAATAGGTGGTGTTAGTTACGACATCTACAAAATCATGCTAACAAGAATCTTTGATTAAAGGAATAATTCACAGCACTAGTTAATGTACCAAGAGTAAGGAGTTGAGCATCTTTGGAGAACTCTTTGATTTATCTAGTAGGATTTCCCCAGTGAGGCTTTAGCTATCAGGTGCTGTGGATATGTACATTGGTTGGTTCAATGGAATTTAGTCCTTATTAAATGTGATATCTTAAAATTTTAATTTTTTTGTTTAGAAAATGTGGAATATGTACTTTTCTTATTACCTTATGTCTATATGTTGGACACATACACCAGCAAAAAGATCGCAAAGTTCACCAGTATGTTTGAACACGTTACAAAAGTATAATTTTCCAGTAACATCGAGTCAGCAATTGACTACAACTATTTACTTGTCTATTATTTATTTCATCAGTAATAGTGTCGTTCTGGATTAGATATATGCGTCTAGGTGAATGGAGTTCCATCCTGAGATATAGAAGCCAACATAAAACTTTTAAGCTTATTATAAATAAATGTGAATGAAATACGTCATTATATTTTTCATTAAAATAATTTCAGTAAGTTCTCATGATTAGGCATGATTTGGTCAACTTCTCACCAATACGCTCCCCCAAAGAAACAAAAAACACCCATTTCATATTTCATTCAAATGTCACACACAGACCACAAGAATTTATTTATCACAAATATATAAGAATGGAGACGAAAACAATTGTGAGATATATACGAAATAACATATCAGAGAGGGGAAGAGAGCTTTGATCAATAAGGAAATGATTTTTATACACATCAGAACCTATTTGAAGCAATTCTCTCGATCAATATAGATAGGCAGAAATGCTTCTGAGCATTTATTACCTGTGGAGAGTGTTATTGATTAATTTTATTGATTTTTTTTGAATGCATGTGGAGAGGCATCTGTTGTTTCTTTGAAAGATGCCTCAAAATGAAAAGTATCAAGAAACTACTTAAGTTTTGAGGATTTGCATTAATGGCTCAACCTGGGTCATTACTCAAAATTTCAAAAACACCATTGAAGGAGATGTGAAATGTGATTTAGTTTATTTTATACCCTACTGCTGATCAATACAATACATTTCAGAAAAAAAATGACTTGGGAATTTAACTTGACTAAGTGCAAGTAGCAACACATAGACTTTTCAAATATTTTTTGCCATATATATTCTTGCTAAAGCTTCCTAACTTTTCTTTTGTAGGTAATACTCTTTGAACAAGGATTAATTGGTGTCAAAGTATAAATACAGTGGAATCTTGGTAAATTGAGTATCCAAGGAACTGTAATACTCTATTGACATATAGAGAGGATCAACATAAGGAATTAGGGCTCCTCTACTGATAGATACATGTGGTGCATGACCGTCTATGAAGATTAGGTCAACTTAATGAGATGGTCAACACAGGGAGGGGGTCAACTATGGAGGTTTACTGTATAGACTATAAAATAGATAAATTTTGATTTTTTTTAGAAGCTCATGTCATAAAAGTAATAACAGAGAGAGCAGAGAAAGCTTCACCACCTTACATAAGATTAGAACTTTAATCAATATGTTTACCTTATTCAGAATACATAACAAGCTACACAATATGCTTAATGCATACAACAGACTAAGAGCTTGGGGATAAAATCTACCATTACGCAAACTTACTATGGAATGCTATTTGTTAAGCAAGTGAATTTTTCTCCCCAGGGCATGTTTTATAAATTTTCTCTAAACAGTTTGAAACAAATATGAATTATTTCTTGGTATCTGAAAGAGGCTTGGTTCCAGGTCCACTATCACCTGTGGGCACCAAAATCTGTAGATTTTTCATGTCCTTATATAAAATAGATAGCATTTTCATATAACCTATACCTATCTTCCTTTATACTTTAAATCAGCTCTAGATTACTTACAAAAACTATTACAATGTAAATGCCATGTAAATACTTGGGTTTTTTGTACATTTTTAAATTATTGTACTGTCATTTTTAAAAATACTTTGAATATCCTTGATGTGCCATTGATTAAGTTTGCTGTTGTGGAACCTGCAGATGTGCACGGCTGACTATAATCCTTTTCCGTCCTTCACATGAAATCCATATCTTGCTTAGGAAGGCAGTTCTCTGCGACTCAAGAAATTCCTAAAGTATAGTCAGTGAATAAATCCAAAAACGTAAGCCTCCCTTGGTAGGAACAGAACTGATATTAGCCTCACCATGTGTAGTTTTTATAATATTTTCCCCCTATTAGGTGAGCATGAACGAATATCTTCCTGAACAGGTGCTTTCCTACAGGAGCTGTCTTCGGAATTTTATAGAAATCCCTCATGAGATGCACCCAAAGTCCTAAAAATGTTCCAACTAATTATTGAATCTATTTAGAATATCGACAGCCACCTGCTTTCATTAAGAAATCCTTGTAGACATCTCTCCTAACATGGGCTTCACCTATGCAGCTGATCAGTGTTGGGATAATATTTATTCAGGCACCCCACGCATCTGGAGCTTTGAAAACATTTCAGAAAAGCTTTAGCTGCTGGCAAAGAAAACTCAAGTTTTGGTTCGGCTCTGGGAATCAGGCAAGCTATGGCCAAGTATGTGTTCTTCCCTATTGTTCATGGGTAGGGAAAGGAATCATCTTCCTCTTATTATAAAGCAATAAAACTACTCTTACTATTTCAGTTGTGACTATTCAAACCAGAGAGCATTTACTGTCTTATATGACTCCAAAAGTCGGGGTTCTATTAATCTGGGAGGTTTTCTCTCAAGGTGCATCAGTGTCGGAAGCGACTTCACTATCAAGGATTGCTCGCTCCTAATGTGGAGGTTGGTCTGGGGGAAGAAAACACTGTTAGCTTCTGTTAGCTAATGTGGAGGTGGTGAATTATCAGTAATCACATCCTTATTTTTAGAACATCAACCTTTCCTACGCCGGGGCAACATCATCTGCTGGGTAAAGGGGTTAAATGAAAAATCAGCATCACTGCATCATTCATAGTTATGGTACCAAAGAAAGACTCAGATATGTGATAGAATAATTACAGCTAGGATGGATATCCTCCCCCCAAGAGGGGAAAAATACAGCTGGAATAACAAACGTGAGAGCTCTGTATGAATATGAGATTGCTAAATTAATCAGCTTACATATAGTATAATCACTGATTTAAAAAAAATCATTCAACTCTTCAAAATCATAAAGATACTATATCTAAATTTCAAATCTTTCACAATCCATTGCATAAGATCCGTAGACCTAACACTTGGTGGATATATTACCTTCCAAATGATTTGAAATGGTTTGATTGTTACACTCATAAGTGAAGGAAACATGATCATTTTCATTTTATAGAGGAAGACACTGAATTAGAGAGCAGTGAAGGGACTACCTGAAAATAACAGAGCTAGTGCTAGAACAAGGATGCCAGCTCAAGACTGTGTGGAAATCTTCTGTATCCAATGGCCCGAGGGCAAACAAAAGCATTTATGCCAGAGAGTTAGGCCAATTTGGCTCCTACGTGAAGTGCTATATGGATATACATTAACTCAAAATTCTGTGACGGCATCTTTAAGGAAATCTAAAATAACATTTTAGTATATTGTATTCTGATGACCTGGCTTTGTGCCACATAGAAAATTTAAAATAACATGTGATAAATTTGTTCTTTGTTCAAACTTGCTCCATCACATTTTCACACTCTTCCTTCCTTGATCCGTAGTTCCACTTGGATTCAATGCGCTTTTGCCATCCAGCTGGTAGACATTTTGAGACTAGAGCACTGATAAGCACGTGGGGTTGAAGTAAGGAGGCCCCATGATGTGGCTACTTACATGAGGCGTAAAAATGGCAAAGTTAGCATTGCAATTATAAGAAAATATTGAGTATTATCTCCTAAATAGATGAAATATCAGTCAAGACAATTTCAGTTTCAAGTGAAGGAACGTCAGCTTATTGTGGCAAAGAAGAAAAATAGCTTAAAAATATGTTTGCAACACAGAAGTACAGGTAGACTTCCTCTAAAAAATGTGGAATGACATTTTCTCTCAAGTCTCCCTCCTTTTCTTTGCTATTTCTGATTAATATGAGGGTATATACAATTAGGTGATACTGCTTGCATTTGTAAGGTGAAGTCTAAGTTGTGGTTGTGTCCTTCACCTAGGAAGTGTGCCACGCACCCCCACATGGTTCTCACTGGGCCCAACCTGCTGACTCCCCCTGCCCCTCATCCATTCTTAGATTTAATTGTTTCCCTCGTGTGAACACATTGTTGTTAATCTACAAGTTTCAAATTAGTACTGAGCACATGTGCTGCTTATTTTTACACTCTTGCAATACTTAAGAGAGTGTTTTCCAAATCCATTCAGGTTGTAACAAAGTATACAAAATTTCCATCTTTTAATGGCTGGGTATACATATACCTCAGCTTATTAATCCACTCATGTGTGGAAGGGCACTGGGGTTGTTTTCACGACTTTGCAATTGTAAATTGGGCTGCTATAAAAACTTGAGTGTATATGTCCTTATGGAAAAATGACTTTTTTTCCCCCTTTGGGTAGATTCCTAGTAAGGGGATTGTAGTATCAAAGTAAAGGTCTACTTCAGTTCTGCTTTCTCAAGTGTGAAATCACAGGCAGGTTCCTTCTGCTTGGTGTTCCCTGTAGGTCCAGGCACAGAGGAAAGAATGCCTCTTGCCTAGCAGTTTCATATTGGGTAAAGTTGTTTCTCATTGGCTAGCTTGGCTCATGTACTTATCCTTGAATCAATTACTGTGATTGCAAGTGGAAGTGAGTGACTAGCCAGGCCAGCAGTGAGCGTGTCCATCACCACACCTGGGTAGGCACAAGGAGAACAACCCAAATGGAGATCAAGATGATGTGACTGGAGGGGGCATGGACACTTGGCATTAAAAAAAAATTTATAGAAACATTCCACACATGTAATTCAGAGTCAAGTTTTGCATTAGTGAAGAAAATAAACAAAAAGCAACTCACATGGTAAGCCATGAAAACAACGCTCTGCCCTTTACTATGTATCATTTTTCCATTACAGTCTAGCTTATTCCAGGCTCTTATCTCCTACCAGACGTTTACATCTGCTGTTATCAAGACATCAGTGTAATTATTCGTTAAACAGACTGTCAGTGTGTAGGGTCTTTGATTTCTAGTGGAGATACACAATGCAACATATCTCAAGGACAATGCAGGGAGGGTAGGAGTGCAGTGGGGACTAAGGTTCCAAAGGGACAGAAAGAGCATGGACACCTATGTGGCAAGAAATGTGCATTAGAAAATGGAAAAATTTACATAACCTCAAGCCTCTTGTGCATTAAGTAGATACAATGACTATTATTATATGTAACTGGCATTCATACTGCAGTATACTCTCTAAAAAAACATCATCCCAGAAAGTGACTTTGAATTTTCTTTATTAAATTAAACAGAATAAAATTGCTAAATCTCTTTAAATAGAAGCATATATCATTTTTTATAAGGTTTCCCTAATAATCCCAGTATCTTTAGGAAAAGCTTAGGAAACTGCCATTTTATCTAGATAGATTGATATAGTTTAACTTACTATGAAAGTTTTGTACATACTCAAAAGATCTTGATATGATTAAGTATCCTAAATACTAAAAAATTTATTTCAGCTATTTATAAAATAAAGAAACCATTTTAAAAAACAAAATTTAAAAAAGTTTAAAAATGTTAATCACATAGTAGGTACAGTATCATTTCTATATGGTCATTTACAATATTTATAACTAAAAGTGCTTGATTATTATCAGAGAGGTATAAAATGTTCTAGAACTAGAGATATGTAACGTGCCTAAAGAATTCTGTTAACACCTGTAGTGGCAAATAGTTGATAAGTGAAGATATTAAATATGATACTGTTTTAGAAAAACAATTGGAGGACTTCATGAAAACCAAAAATTATATTAGATAAACCACAGCCTGGGATAAAATATTTTTAAAAGACATGTATGATAAAACACTATTATCCGAAATATACAAATAATTCTTAAAACTCAACAAGGAAACAACTCGATTAAAAAATGGGGCACATACCTTCACAAGCACCTCACCAAAGAAGATAGACAGGTGGTAAATGAACATGTAAAAAAATGCTAAATATTATATGTCATCAGGGAAATGCAAATTAAAACAGCAAGCAGGTAACACTCCACATCAGAAAACTGATAGCACCAGATGCTGGTGAGGAGGTGGAGCAACGGGAACTCTCATTCCTTGGTGGAGACAGTGTGGAATGGTACAGCTACTTGGTTGATAGTTGGGAGGCATCTTAGAAAAGAAACATGTTCTTGCCAGCGATCCAGAAATCATGCTCTGCTATTTACCCCAAAAGGTTGAGAATTTATGTCCACATAACAACCTGTACAAGCATTTTGATAGCAACCTTATGCTAGCTGCCAAAACATGGAAGCAACCAAGATATTCTTCAGTAAGTAGATAAAGACACTGGGGGTACATCCTTTGTACCTTTGTACCTTGTACATCCTTCTCTTGGTACATCCAGAGAATGAAATATTGAGTGCTAAACAGAAATGAACTGTCCAGCCATGATAAACTTGAACGCATAGTACTCAGGGGAGAAGCCAATCTGAAAAGACTGCAAACAGTATGACTTCAACTCCATGACCTGCCAAGAAAGGGAAAACCAGGGAGATAGGGGAAAGCTTAGTGTTGTCGGGATTGGGATGACAGAGGGAGGAACAGTCAGAGCACAGAGGATGTTTAGGTGGGTAAAAATACTCTACAGGATATTGAATGCTATATGCACGTCATTATGATCAGATCCATAGTGTAACACCAATAGTGAATTCTATAGTAAACTATGGACTTTGGATGATGGCGATGATCAATGTAGGCTTATCAATTGTAACAAATCAACACCCTGATGAGGGATGTTGATAATGAGAGCGGCCATGCATGTGTGGGGACCGAGGGTGCATCGGAAATCTCTCTACCATCTTTTCAATTCTGCTGTAAACCTAAAACTGCTTTTAAAAGACTAAATCTTTAAAAACAAAAACAAAAGCTTGAAATCAATATGAGACTAATAGCTTATTTTCAACTGTAATTAAAAAATAATATACATATTACTTAGGATGATATCTTTTATTCTTGTACATAATTCTGGAATGGTACTCAAAGAATAGTGTCTTCTCTAAACTGTTAATTATGCTAATGATTTAAAATAAATAAGATACTCACAGGTGGATATATTGGCATAGGGGAGTGGCTGTTTCCTCAAAGAATGACTAATAACACATCATTCCGGTATTAAAAAATAAATCACAGCTCAAACTACTAGATTCCTAAAATCATCACTGTATAACTCCAACTGGAGTTAGAGAGAGAGAAAGAAAGATACAAACACACACCCCCCCACATAAAGAGAGACAGAGGGACATGCTTATTTGGATTAGGCTTGTAGAATGGAAACTAAATTAATACAAAGATTTTCATTAAGCAACACTATCCATCACAACCAGAAAACAGGCTGAAAACACAGAGTGCGCTTCCTGGCGCACACTCTGTACACTGGCCAATGGTGGTGCCCAAATACAGAAGATAATTGCTCCACCATCTGCTCCACATTGATTACATAGTTCTAGTGGTACATTTCCTACGACTGGAGAGAGATCCCATTTTTAAAAAAATAGACGTTATTTGAGTTTTCTAAATTAGGAGTCTCTAAAATAGCACAATGTTAGACCTTTAAAACTTTTCTGAGCAAATCTAACACTTTGATATGTTTCTTTTTCTAGCAATTAATCAATGCCCTCAGTATTTCCAAAGTATAACATTTTCCTGTTTTTTCCCCCCAGTTTCACATTATGAGTTTTATAAAGCAGTAGCAGTCTAAAATATTTTATATTTAAAACATAAATATAAAAGTATTTTATATTTAAAATAGAATATTTTATATTTATTTATTTTAGTTTCATGAAGCAGTAGGGGTCTAAAAGTTTCAATAAAATGCATATGTACTACAAAAGTTATATAGGGTCAGGTTTAATCCTGCACAAAAGACACATACACATTTGACTTAAATGATCTTAATTGATGTATATGACAAGTTATATTACTATGTAATTATTTTGCTATTTTGGAAAAGTATTTATAAAAATATTTTATTTTTCTCTTAAACCTGAAAATGCTTTTCAGGTCTTACATACTTAACCTAATTGTATCTTACCCTTTATGTTTATTATTCAATGAATTATTCTGAGAGCAAAAACTACTTTTTAAACCTAATGGTAAATATCATTGAACTAAGCTTCTCTACCTGATGATAGACAGGACTTGGCAAGACAAAACCAAGCCTGTGTATTTCCATTAGAGGCTGACAGCCAAAGAGTAGGGCATAACTGTAGAAAAACTGTATTGTAACAGTCAACCAAAATAAAAATAAGCCACCCATAAGCTATCTGAAATTCATGACAATATGCTTAATCTAATTTTAAGAAGAGAGATTAGAAGTCTGCTTCCATACAAGATATTTGCATTTTAAATTAATTTTAATTTTTATTGAGGAAACATGAGACAGAGTTAAAGAAATCAACAAGTCTCAAAGTCCTATAGTGAAAAATAATTTCTGTCCTAAACCCTTTCCCCCCACAAAAGTCCATTCTCAGAAATGCCTACTTTAAATCTTTTGAGATGCTTCTGTTGATACCTGACTCGATATGGTCAGGTACACCCCACTGCTATTTCTCAATGTATCAATTTCAAATATTTTCTATGTACTTCCTACTAAGAAAGAACACCAGACTTATGTAGTTACACTCAGTTATACCTCTCCACCCTCCCACTAGGTTAGACCACAATGCTAGGTTCAGTATTAACAAATTAAGGAGTCACATTGTTACAACTATGCACATATGGTCCACTGCCGAGCCCATCAGAGTGCTCTCTTGTATATCTTTTCTTGTACATACTTTGTAGATACTTTTTTTTTCCTGGGTTGTTTACATATCTATCATTAATTACGCCTAAACTCTTGTCCAGAATTACAAAAATTCTTTGAATATTATTCTTCTCAGGGTCAAGTGCATGAGGGTTTTTCTTTTCTTTTTTAATTCTTATTTCGGAATGACTATACCTCCTAGAGCATGGTTGCAGAGGATGAGCACGTCTTCTGAGGGTTCTCGACTAAGGGCATACAGAGGATACAATTCTCAGACGCGGAGGCAAGCTGACATTTTTATTGAGTGGCCTTCAGATGCTGCTATCCACAGGCATTTTCTTTAAGTCCTATTCACTTTCTCCAGCAATGAAATTTGTGGTTTCCTGACTGGGAGCCTATGTTTCAGCAACTGAATGAGGGGAGAGAATCTTCTTAGTTGCTTTCATTTGTTCCTTGTGTTCCTAAGAGTAGAGCCCTGGTTGGTCTCACGTTTCTGGAGAACAAATCTTCTCTTGAGCAATTGTGGTTCAGAGGATTAGTTACCTAAGCAGGGATGGAGACAGGATCCAGGGATTTAAAATGCTTTTAATGTAAGGTGTCATATCCATGCCTCATCCTTAAATTCTTAACTGATGACATCAATTCCAGAGTTCCTAGGTAGCTCTGTGGTGGAAATGAGCTCATTCATTTTAAAGTTCTCCTCTGCAGATAGTTAGGCCCCTGCTTCTGGCACTTGCTAAGTCAGTTACCACTTGGGGTGTGTTTTCCTCTGAGATTTCTAGCCTACGGTGGTATATCCTCTCTATTGTCTGTGCCCTTTGTGTTTACACCCATTTCCTTCCTTACAGTTATTAAGGCTTTAGCATTTAATCCACCATATTTAACCTATTCTTCAATAGATTTACATTTTGGTAGATAAAACGCACTGTCAATTTTCCCATCTATGTTCTAAGCAATAAGTTAAGCTATTTAAAAAATTATTTCACAAGCTCCTAAGAAATACTAATTTTGAGTAAAAAAAGATGAAACCCCCAAATATTTTTATTTTTTCCTTACTTGACGTCGACTCTCCTTGAGTATGTTGCATGTATTAACCAACTTACTCCTCAAAATTGTCCTAATGATTATTCTAATTTTATGGAAGAGGAATTAAAGTTGCAAAGCTTAAGGAAATCGGCTTGTATCACACACCTAGGAAGTATGATATAATAGAAGGGCCAAGATTTGTACTCAATAATTTTGGGTCCAAAGTGTCTGCTCAAAGCCACATGCAGAAGCCTGTTTAAGTCAGTTCACGGTTTTGCGTCCCCTAATGTAATGATCGTGTCCTCTGTAGCCCTTCCCATCCTCCCGTTGCATCTAAAGTCACAGCTCTACAATCCTGCTGCCCTCCCCAGCTGCCTTACTGTCTCTATCTCTGCATGCTGCTTCCAACTTGCTCCAAACCCCCTTTCTCATAGCAACCTCACGTTTCTATCAGTTTCAGACAAGGTCTTGTCTCTTTTACCAAGCTTTCTATAGACTGGCAGCTCAGTTTCAGACCATCGTTTTTGCTTTGATCTGGCTCTCCGTTGGAACTGTGTTTCTAGTATCTTTACCCTTGTCTCCACATACACTGTCTGGCCGGACGTTAGTGGAATCATAGACACTCTCCCATTGAACTGCTGCTGTATTCCCTGACCACCGCCCGCCTCTCTCACTCTGCTGGGGAGGGAGATGACAGGGTTCTGCTGTTACTCTCATTGGATGGCAGTGGATTTCCAGTGCTCCTTTGATTTATATTTTTTAGTGATATTTGATTCCGCATTCAGAATATGACTGTTTTTAACCAATTTATGCTCCAAGTGAGCCTGAGATAAAATGGTAGTTGGGTGGTGTAAGAGAATAGTCATTCGTTTGGCTATCCAGGAAGCCAAGTTTAATTTTAGCCTTGAAAGAATTTGAAATCATTATAATTAGATGAGTATTAAAGCCCACAAGTGAAAAGGACTTAAAAAAAAAAAAGGCCTAGCCTTTCATTTAGCATGAATCCACAACTGGCAGTTTATCCTCCCAAATCCTCTGCCACTGAGCATGCATGCAGAGTTAGAGTAAAGCGTTTCTGGGGGAGTTCAGATACCTAGGAAGTAGGTCACTGTTGGAGGTGTAATATAAATGCTGTAATTAACTTGAATATCTATAGACATGTAAGAAATAAAAAATATAAAATCTATATGCATTTGTGAAGAGAAAGATTGTTATCATTTTACATATTTTATTTGTGGTACATAATAATTGGGTACTTGGTTTAAAGTAATTACTAGTGTTGGGCTTCAATACAAGTGCTGGGTAATAACCATTCCTGAGCTTGGGCTCCAAGGTTAATTTGAAGTGCACTCCAATGAGCACTCATGTCACAGTCACTTCAAAATTTGATGTAAGTTCTGTCTCAATCCAGACTCAAGCTCTAACTGAGGAATGCCAATGATGGGATGGTCTGAGATAGCCTAAAACAAAAATGAAACAATGTAACTGGCAGTCTATTCTCCTGCCCCCACAAGTGACTAAAAGGTGTTTTTGTAACATTTAGCCAAAACAGATTCCAAAGATTGGCTTGGGGATTTCCAGTGGAGAGTGAAAGCAAGAGCTCTTTTCTCAACGTGAGCAGGTTATGTCAACAGTGGCGTCCCCATGGCACGTTCTCTCACTTCCTGTTACTGTCATCTCTCAGTTGGTCAGCCCCACCACCCTGGTGGTACAAACATTCCACTGTAGAATCTGTCAAGGAGGCCAGTTGATTTCCTACATCTTCTGACACATGCTGCTCTTTAATATCAGCCTGCCAGAACACCAAAGGCAGCTGCCTCCATGCTTGGAGCCAAGGCTGGACTCCCATCACCACCGTATCATTAGCCACACATGCTGTGAAATTCTGCCGTGGGAACCATAGAGTCTCCTCCTGCGGGAAAATGCTGTTGGCATAAATCTATCATGCAGGTTAGACTGTACAAATTTTGGTAGTATTAGTTATTCCTAAGAGCATTTTTTCCTGGTGTGAATTTGTTTTAATATCTTTCTGATAAGTTGTTTTGAAATCTGTATTGGATTTTCCTCTGCCACATTAACTGGTACATGCATGGATGTCTACAGAAATATTTTTGGCTTGAGTTGTCTTGATTATATTTTATTCTTGTGGGTTATATATGCCTCTATATTCATCTGAAGTTTGTCTTATCTAAAGAGAAACGTTCCTTTTGATTTCAAAATGTGATTGATTTAAGCGATTTCGGCGTAATACACTGGGCAGTCTTCTGTCCTCGGGATGGTTTTCTTGGCATCCTGCTGGAAAGTCATTGAGCTTTTATATTCTCTATTCTTATCTGATTCTCCTGTGGTATGTGTTTATGAGAGGCCTGGGGAGCAGTCTATTAATATAGGCGATGTTCTCAGAAAAGAATATGGTTAATTTTGTATCAAATATAACAGGACTTCAGAAACCATCATGTGGTATATTCATATAGTCACCTTGGGAAGATGTGGACTTATTCCAAAGATTTATCCAAATAATTTCTTTTGGAAATTTCTTCACATGCACATGCTTTTATTCCTCATTCAATAAAGTTTTTTTTCAGTGTTTGAAATTAAAAAATAAACCATTAACACTGCAACAAATGAAAATGAAGAACAGTATGTAAAATGAAGGTAATGATTGCACACACACCCTTTCCCCCCAACACACTCTTGGCTTAACTCCATTTTGATGAAGATGATTTTAATAATTTAGTATTTATCATTCCACAGTTTTCATTTGCTCATAAAGACAGTTATAAAACATACAGTGGCTTTCATTTTTTAAAGAGAATGTGAAGATTATATGGATTCTTTACCTTGTAATTTTTCCTTTAACAACAGATCATGGACACAGGCAAATTCAGCACAATGAGTTTATTACTGAACCATGAATTTAGGGCCCCTCACTTATATAGGCTCTTCTAAGGCCTTGGGAAGGAAATGGCCTTGTAATCCTTGTAATTTTCTATTCACAAATATTTTTCTTCTTAAAAAGGTCCCTGGCACTGTATGTGCCAGGCTTCACCAAACCTGGGTCTATTCCCGAGTTGGATATCTTTCTATTCCTGAGTTTGCAAATTTGTAATATGTGCATTTTTATTGTTGTTGTTGTTGTTGTTGTTCTGGCATTTCCCAAAATGTGACTCTCTCCAACAGGAAAAAGGTACCCCATATATAAAGAAATACAAACAAGGATAACTGTAGCATTTTAAGATAATAAAAACATAGCAATATTCTTCTTTCATCACTTGGAAAGACATCTTTAAAAAGCTATGCTACAATCATACTTTAGAATGTTTCTAAGGATGGATTTGATTTTTTGAAGCCATCAAAATGTATTCACAGTCTGGTGTAAAGTAGAGGAGTAACTGGAATGGTGTTACCTTTAGTTAAAAATTAAAATGCCACTATAAATTAATTTATCTTCTTCCAACAGGCATATATGAGGACAGACTCTGCTCTGCTTCATGTTCCTGGTGGATGAAACATGACTCCATTTTTAAAAGTGAGACTAACAGGTACATGATAATCCCAGTGTCAGACAGCAGGGATTCAAATGAATATTCGTTAAAAGAATAAACAAGTAAAGCAATAAAATGCCTTAATAGTACTGTGTGTGCAGCATCAAGAGAGCACAAAAGAGGAAGAGACATTAATGTTTAAGGCGGCCAGACAAGGCTCACTTCACAGAAGGTACAGCATTTGAGATAAATCTCAAGAAGTAAAAGGAGGTTGAAGGAGAAATAAAAGAGTGAACAGAGAACATCTTGGATAGAAGGAAGTGGTATTTAGAAAGAGCTGTTTGAAGGAGTTTGACTGGTTTGGCTAAGTTAAATTAGCTGGGCTTGGAGTGGAAGGTACACAGCCGTATCTGATTGACAGGAGCTAGGATAGAAAGTTACGCAGTTGCCGAAAGGCAAGTAGTTCTCCCCATTTTGTATTCTTATATAGCTTTCTTATTTTCATCCCTCCGTGGTCCCTGTTAGAACAAAATTTCTCTCTTTTGCATATGTAGCTGACTCTACAGAGGGAAATGTTCTTTAAAAAATGTACATACCTTTTCCTCTTCGAGGCCATTTTATGAGGTGGTTATTACAAAAGATACAAAACATGTAAAACTCGAATTGAATTGGCTTGTAATTAATAGGAAATCAGGATCATGAAATAAAGAAACCAGCAAATGCAAAACGATGACTTTATGATTAAACTTCAATTTCGATCTGTGCTTTTGGGGAGCTGACTCCAAAAATAAGTTTACTGATTTATAATAATACAAAAGTACTATTATAACTCTAAAAGTAAAAATATCCTCTCATTCGTCTTTACATAAAGAACAAATAGTGAAGGGCATGAATGTAGAGCCAGAATACTTTGCTGGTAGTTGTGAAGCTCTCCACGCCTCAGTCTTTTGCATATCAAATGAAGGTTTTGTGTAGTTTGAATGAGATACTTTGCATAATGTTGACTATATGCTGGGACCTAATCTAAGTTCTTTATGTCTATGAAATCATTTAATCATCCCCATACCAACCCCGAAGGTGGTTATCTTCTGCTCCATTTTATAAATGAGGCACCGAGAAGTGAAATTACTCTCCTAAGGCCATACAGCTAGTGAGGGACAGAGCCAGAATCTGCACCCAGGTGGCCTGGCTCTAGAGTTGTGCTCTGAGATACTAGCTACGCTGCCCATCTGAAACAATGAAAGCGGTGAGAGCACGCCTGGCACGTCACTTGTGTTATAAGAGAGACGGAGATCTTTCAAGATATTATTTGATAGTAAAAATAGCCACGGATTTTCTATGGTTGTCTCTTGCCAGTGTTAAAAGTCTAACATCAAAATGGAACTCAGGGACAGCAAATATGCAAAGGAGAAAGTCCAAGGTGTTCTGAGTATGAATACTTTGGGATTCCAACTCAACCCAGGGACAGAATTAGGAAAACAGACTAGGGTGACTCAGCTGTACATGCCGTAGTTATTCTCTCCAAATATGACTTCCTTTAGTCAGTCTTCTGCATTCCTGCTTGAAGAAGCAGCCATATGCTTTGGAAAATACATCAGCAGATGGCACGCTTGATGACCTATTGCAGAAATTGGGGAAACGGAAAAGTTTTCCTGCCTGGAAAACCTGTTCTGTCACTGGCATCTAAGCATACGCCTGAAGAAGGATGCAGCGTTTATCAGGAGAACATCCGAGATACTGAAGAAAGATGTTTTTACATAAGCAGGACAGGGAGGGGGAAAGTAAAGACATCAGTTGTGGAGAAGAAAACTAGGCAAAACTTCCTCTCTTGTTGAAATAGGACACCGCTCTGCAACCTCGCAGAGTTTCCCGAGTGTGGGTTACTGTGACAGTGTTGAGACAGTGTTACAGTCCGTTATTTCACTTCTAAGAAACACAGTTGTCAACATCCTTTCTGATTGGTCCACCCACGCTTCCACCTGTTCATCTTAGCAGTGTTGCTGGGAGGGCTTCACTTGCTTGTGTCTGTACAGATTTTATGCTTCTTGATTTCTGTGTATCTTAAAACTTTTGTAATGACCCATGTATAAGATCGCAGTGGACACAGAGAGGCATAGTGGGTAGTACATCTTTATAAATTTTTTGTTTAGTTTTCACAGCCTGTGTGCCACAAGATTATCTGTAGGAAAAAAATGAGTGCTCGCAGGTCCTGATATTATTTAAGTAGGGAAGGAAAATTCCATAAATAAAATAAAAGTTACTGGGAGAAAGTATTATAATAAATGTAGTACAGGTGGTAATAAGTCCTTTCAGACAACTTAAATATCTTCAGTGGCCAAGATTAAGAAGAAGCAATGTTTATTTTATTTTGATATATTTTTAATTGGTATATTCATTAAAGAACAGAGACTGGGTTTTAAATTGAAACGCTCTGAGATGGTCTTGGACAGGTTGGTAGCTCATATTCAAAGTAAGGAGGCAATCTTAGGAGTTCTGGATCTAGTGCCTTAAATCCGTGTTAATTAATTACCTGAGGGCTGAAAGTGTATGTCAGTGGTGACACACAGGTGGGCAGAGTTGTTTTATCAGCAGAGATCTATGCAGCACGTGCCTTGCGCATGAACTGTTACAACAGCTTTCGCTCTGCTCTAGAATCTCCTCTTATTTCTTGTTAAACAACTATCTGCACGGTAGTGAGTTTTAGGAAGTCTAAGTCTGGTGAAGTGATCATGTAGCTCCCGGGCTTTGGTGGCTTCCCATTTGCCTGCGGTTCACACGCTCCCTCTCCCACGTTTTCATACCATTTGTCCCCAACCCACTCCCACCTCTCAGCCTTGACAAGTTGGATTATCTCTGGCTGGGGTGGTCTTCCCTCTGAGCTTTTTGTTTTCCTCATTAGATGAGCTTCCTTCAAGTTCTACTCTAAATGTCCCTTTTGGGGTGCCTCCTTTGATCTCTTGGGCTATGCCTTGCACCCCTTTTTTATGTGCCTTCATCGTATCTGAACCCCTTTCTGGTGCCATGCAACAAATGATCTCTTCAGTAACTGTCTGCGATAATCTTACCTAACGCCTGCTTTCCTTGCTAGATCCTAAGTTCAGTGAAAGTTAGAACATGTTTGTTCCATTTACCGCTCTATCCCTGGGGTCTAGCATGGTGTGTTGAGTATTAAGAAATTTTCTGACTAAATGGAACTGTATCTAATGGGTTAGGAGTATAAGTAAGGGGGACTGAAGTGGGATGGGAGCCTTAATATAGTGTGAACAAAGGCACAGGCAGGGGATGGGCATGGTAAACCCTCGGCTGTACAGAGGGCTCCTTTATGAAAGGCTTCTCAGAGCTCCTTTGTGAAAGGCTTAGCAATAGTCACGCTCCGAGAGGCGGAAGCCCCAACATGCTCATCTCATGAGCCTCCTTGTACTCCATGACATTCTGTATCTGGTACATCTTTTAACATCTCTAAGACAGAGACAAAGAGAAGCCTAGTTTCTGGCTGCATATTGAACAATTATTTAGAAACACAAAGGGACATGGAGGCAAGGCTCTTCATTTAGAAAAAGAAGCTGGGCTTCAATGTGGAACCTTTCAGTGAGCAGAGACCAATGTCATGTGCTTGATAGCTGCTCAATAACTGAGCTATTGTTGCTGAGAGAGGATGGTGCCATCCCTGAGAATCTCTCCACCACTATTATCTTTTCAAGCACACCATCCTCTGTGAGTTCAAGTCTGAAGGCTATTATCTGCAATCACAAAATCTGCTGCACACAGTCCCACCTGCCATGAGGTATAAAGGTACTCATTACATTAATGTTGAGTCACTGGATAGTGGCCCATGAAATCTAAGGTTAGATCATGAAAAGGTAGGTTATGTTTTGCAATAAATACATTTAAGTTTAGAGACACTGAGCATTTCTTCACAGTAAGGTTATGTTAACAAAAAGCCATTTTGTAGGGATGAATTATGCTTCTTTGCACATTTGTAGTGGAATTTAGTTCTTAGTCAAACATGAAGCAGGTTAGAGCCATTTCTTATTAATCAGATTTCTTTGAGGATTTGATCTTTCTGGTCATTGGCATCATTCGTGTGGGTGAGCCATAAATATTTTAATTATTTCCTATTCGCCACACGGCATTGACTCTGGTTACTGAAGGGATATTCAATGATTCTGTTGCTGCAAAACTTGGCGAACAAATCACTGTGATATTTACTTTTCTTTTTCCAAATCTGCAGGGAAATAAATTTATGGATCACTTAACCTTTTGCCCAAGGAACAAATCCAAGACGGTTCTGAATTAATGTTGCTCTGAGGATGCAAAGCCAGGCCTGGTTTTCAAAGCAAAGCTGAGGGTAAAGGCAATACTCCAGATAATAGAGGCAGAACTGCTTGTCCTAACCTCAAATAAATGGTCTTCCAGCCCTTGGTGTATTTGCAAAGACATCTAATAGAGTGTTTTGTTTTGTTTAGCTTTGTTTTGCTTACCTTGGATAAAGTAACAATTTGGCTACTATTTCAAATTGTGTTCTCCAGGGCCAGAAAAAACTATAGCCACTGATGCCTCCCTGGACATGGCAGAGATATTTTCATTGCCTGTCACCTGGAGGTCCTGATCTAGCTGGCTGTATCAGAAGTTATGGAGAATGCAGGAATAATTTTAAAGATGGTTCTGATTTCTACATTACATTCCAAAGTTTCCCAAATATGCTGTAAATATCATGTACCAGATCCCTATTCAAATAATGAAATTTCTTGAGTATTCTGAAAATATTTCACTCTAAATGAAAAATATTGGCAGACAAGAGGCCAATCTGTGGGAATGATACCTCCTCACATCTCACACACTATGCACAAAACCTTTCCTACATGCAAAGGAGTCACTGCTTTTTCATATTTGGAATAACTTTACTGAAAGAGAAGTACCTTTTCATTTTGCTGAGTTGCTAAGGATCTGGTTTGACTGGGCACTTTTGAAAATCTAGTTTTAGTGTGTATTTTCTTCTAAGAGACTGAGAATTTAAAACTATTTAGAAAAGATACATACTTCATACATTCCTTAGAACTATCCTCTGAACACATACTGAATGTTCTTTAAAACACACAATATTTTGAAAGGTACTATTTCTTCATTTTCTTGAACATAAAGGCATCATTCTGTTACCCTTACCAAAAAGGAAAGAGGGGGGGTTATATACACAGCAGTACCCAGAACCCCCTTGGGATCTGGAGGAAGATCAAAGTGATTATCCACACTCAGTGGATTGAGTAGCAAATTGGAGCCCCCTTTCCTCTTATTTACTGAAATTGCCTTAATAAATTCTCCTCTGGAGAGCAAGAACCAATTACACTAATGCAGGAGGGGAAGCAAAAATTGACTTCATATCATGGAAAACATCCGCTGGAAATAGTGATGCAGACAGTAGTGACCAGTGCCACTCACTGCTGCTGCCTCAAAGTGCTGTGGGGCTTGCCATTTTCATCCTGTGATTTCAACTCACAACTGCTATGAAAAATTGCCTTGTGAATACTGAGAGCCTCTGAGCCATCTCATTTTGAAGATACACTCCATTTTAACTTTTTTTGATGTGCTGATTTGCTTTTAAGTTAGAAATAAATTAAACAATGCATATGCTAGTGAATTATCTCTTGAAACTGAATCTAACAGGGTCTTTCCTTTTTTATTAAAAAATAAAATAAAAGAACCCTGGGTCCCATTCCGTTGCTCATCTTCTGCATATTAAAACTCTTCCTCATTATTAACAGTTCTTGAACAATAAAGCAGAGGCAATCACACAGGACCACATAAAATGTAATTTCAGTAGAGTTCAATAGAGGCATTTCTGAAAATTGTTTTAGGCATTTTCCCCAAGATTGCCAGTAACTAGAAATGCTTTTCAAACACTAACATTTTGCAAAGCCTGAAAATTCATGTGATGCTTATTGGGTAAAAAAGCCTTTAGTTTCTAACCCATGAACACCAGAAGTGGAATCTGCATTATTCTAAAGGTCATCACTGTAGGTTTGGTCTACCTTGTTTAAAACAAAATGTCTCATGTATTTTCTTGAATAATGACGCAAATCTGGTGCCTTTCACCACCATCTCACCATCTTACTCTATCCTCACCTTCTTTGCTTACAAAATGTATGTTTATTAAGTAGTCAGTCCTTTGATTAGTTTATTCTTTCACATAACAATAGTGATTTGATGTAGGGTAGGCACTGTGCTTGGAGCAAAGAATGTAGTATTTATAAGATGCAGTTTCTTCCTTTGTGAAATGTAGAGCCCAGCTTATTCCTGACCATTAACTCTGTTTTCAGGAGGCCTTATATCTATGGACTGGGGAGATTCTTTGATTGTTTCTGAAAAGATTCCCAGAAACAGAAGGATATTGAAGGGTAATTCTTCTCTTTCTGATGCTAGTGCTCTGTAAGTGCTCATGGTCAAGGAAGAGTACGCCTACCTCCAAGCCACAGTACCATAATCACACCAATGGCCAGTGCTACTGCGTTCGTGTTTCCCTCACAATTCATTTGGAGTAGAGTAGACCCAAAGGAATCCCTAGCCACTAGAGCTGCTCTAGCTATCTTTTAAAATTAAAAAAAAATTTATATATATACATATATATATATGTATTTTATTACATCATAACTGGTGGGAATGCAAGCTAATACATCCTTTTTGTAAAGAAGTTTGGAGAATACTTGAGGAACTAAAAGTAGACCTGTCATTTGATCCTGTAATTCCTCTACTAGGTATATACGCAGATGACCAAAAATCATTTTACAACAAAGACATTTGCCCCATAATGTTTATTGCTACCCAGTTCATACTTGCCAGGTCATGGAAGCAGCCCTAGTGCTCTAGCTGTCTTCTTGAACAAGTCTGAAGGGATCTTTCCTCATCTCTATCTCTAACTCAAGCAAACGTGGGGAATGGTTGTTTGATCAGAGTTCTCAACCTTTGTGTAGAACAGTGGTTCTCAACCTTCCTAATGCCACAATGTATTTTCATTGTTAAAAAGGGGTCGTGACTCACAGGTTGAGAACTGCTGGTGTAGACCATCAAGACCACTCTTAGAATAAACAAATCACGGGGATAGTGCGATGAGGTGAGTTTCTTACCGGTCACCACTGTCCAGATATCCAACTCTTGGGAGTGACTTTAGGAGTATAGAAGGAAGAGTGTGAGCTTAGGAATCCCACAGCCCTAAGGTTCATAACACCACTGACATTTATAGGCTTAGCAACTTAGTTCTCAAATCTACTCTTCTGTAAAATTAGAGAAAATAATGCAATATCTTACAAATAAAGGGTACAGATCCATATATACTGTATAACTTTCCAGAGACTGTCCCTTCTGCTTTCTTTTTTACTCCCTGTATTACTATGTCTAGCTACAGAATTAGCTGGGTAGAAAATTCTTTGAAACTATCCTATCAGTTATTGGTAAAACATATACATATTGAGAAGCAGAGTTCACTCACAGAAGAATGCAGAACTGTATGTGTAGAAATGCATTGACAGTTATTAGTTTTCAAAGGGAATGGACATTTTGAGGATGATTCACAAGAGGCTATCTGGTGTCAGTGCACTCTGGAGTTCCGTGACCTGCAGTAGGTCTGCCAGACGGTGGTATGATGAGCCAAGGTGCTGGGCACGTTGCCATTCCCCAGGTGGAAAGAGGTCCACACTAACTGCCAGTCCGAGCCTGGCAGAACGAGTCATGGGTTTTTACTAACTGCTGCTGCTCCTTCTATTATACAACTGTTTTTATAGAGCAAGGGGAAACGTTGCCAAGTAAAAGCTGGAGCACGGTTCCTGGACCTGGGACTTGAGGGCACAGTGTCCCCGGATTTGTCTCACCACTTCTCTCCCAAACTGTCCTGATCACAGGATTCTGTGATGTTCTTTATGAGGCACGGCTGGTACCCTGCCAGGCGTGCAGCCCTGTGTGCCTTTCCTTCCTTTCCTAACACAGTCCTGCCCTCGTTTAAGCATCTGCCCTGCTCAGGTAGCCCATGAGAGGAGCTTCAGGGATGGGCTTTGGTTAGTCCAGGTCTAACAAGGTGGATACTTACAAGAAGCCAGGTTCTTTCCCACTAAAAGCGAACATGGATGAACTTAACTCCAATTCCTACTGGCAGCCTTCCCAAATGTGCAAGGGAACTGGTCTTAGGATGATTCCAGCAGAACAGAAATACAAAGTAAAGATAGCAAAAGAAACCATGCATCTTCACTGCTGATACCACTGAGTCAGCGGAGCAAATCACTCTGCCCCCGTCAGACTTCCTCATAGGAAACCAGTTTGAGTTGACTCTCCTGCTGTTTGGAAGCAAAAATTATCCCTAACTTATTTACCTGCCATAATGGTTTCCCATTGGTATTGTAACACATTGCAACACATACAATTTGTGTGGCCTAAAGCACACAAATTTCTTATTTTACAGTATGGATATCAGAGGTCTAAAATGAGTCAGCAGGGCTATACTCCATCTGAAACTTCTAGAGAAGGATCTATTTTTGTGCCTTTTCTATTTAGTCCTGTATCATTCCATGTTCTCCTCCTGTGATTATATCTCCTTCACACCAAGACCTTCACCTCCTTTTTACCTTTATGACCATGTTGGGCCAACCCAGAAAATTCACAATACTCTCCCAGGAGCCCTAGCTTAATCACATCAGCAAACACCCCCATTACCATATTAGGTTATAGTCTCAAATTCTGGAAGTTAGGATGTGCATGTCTTTCAGGGGCCATTATTCTGCTTGCCACATCTGCTCAACGTATGGGAGGCAAAGAAGCAAATGTAAGAAGCCAGACTGTTCATTTTTGCTTGCCGGCATTATTTCACAAAGCCCCTGACTGTGACGACGTGCAGCTTTTCATAAAGACGCTTTGAAGACAAAACAGGGTAGAGTTCGTACCTCCCGCATCTCCTGCCTGAATCATTCTGTTCTGTAAAAGATTAATGACCCCAGTCCTTGCCTTTTCCTATACATAAGATAACTTCTGGCAGGGTCAGTGATTATGCCTCTGTAATCTATAACCAGAGCACACTTGCACCCAGACTGAGACGTGATTTTGCACAAACTGAACCTTCGCCATAAACTGGAACTGACATACTGTGTTGGAATGATCTGATAGACCCTGTGTAAAGGGCTGCTCTTAGGCTGTGGGCCTCAGTAAGACTTCTGAATAAAAGGAACTTGAATTCCTTAAAAGCTTGACTTGTTTTCCTTTAGTTAACACATCACTGCATGTTCACATTTCTCAAGAGGATCTTTGTGATTTGCTTCCAATAAGCCCTACTAAACATCAGTATGGTTGCCCCTTGAACAACTCAGGAGATAAGGCTGCCAGACCCCATGCAGTTCAAAATTGACGACTCCCCCAAATGTTATACTAATGGTGCACTGTTTCCCAGAAGCCTTACCAATACTATATACTGTCAATGAACATATAGTTTGTATCCTGGATGCATTACTACAGATAAGCTATACTCTTATAGTAAAATAGCTAGAGAAAAGAAAATGTTGCGGAGAAAGTGGTAAGGAAGACAAAATATCCTTACAGTACTGGCCTGGGTTTGTCAATATCTTCATGGCATGTGTTTACAAGATGAATTGTCAGTCTGAAGTGGTGGGCCACCGCAGCTGCAGACCTCAATCTCTGGTGCGTACCAAGCAATTCAACTTTTTCTTATAATGTCATGACTTTGCTTCTGGGGAGCACTTCTAGCATCACGAGTGGCACTTTGTATGGGTCCCATGGTGTTATTCAAAGTTTATGATATTGCACTAAACACGATGAAAAATCCACGGGAACTGAGAGATAGCGTTTTACTGCAGCCCACAATTTACGGGAGAGCAGAACTGCTCGTGCACAGATGATTAGCATCAGATGCCTTTTAGCGCATACTTGCAACGATGCGGCACTTGAGCTCACTCCAACAGCAACAGGAGGTGGCTGCAAGACTATTACAGGAGTCCATGTGTATGTACTGCAGTTAGTGTATGCAGTTACTATTTATACTGTAGTATGTATGTACTGCAGTTAGATAAGTTCTAACTTTTAGGCTAGATTGCATATATATTATAATATATGGTAAAATAAACTAGTATAATATGATAATATATACATATATTTTATGAACTCATGATATACCTTTTTAAAAAAATTTTTATTATTATTTTTTTAGAGACAGAGTTTTATCTTGTCACCCTGGGTAGAGTGCTGTAGCGTCACAGCTCACAGCAACCTCCAGTTCTTGGGCTTAGGCGATTCTCTTGCCTCAGTCTCCCAAGTAGCTGGGACTACAGGCACCCACCACAACACCCAGCTATTTTTTTGTTGCAGTTTGGCTGGGTCTGGGTTCGAACCTGATACCCTCGGTATATGGGGATGACGCCCTACCCACTGAGCCACAGGCACCACCCGTGATATACCTTTTTTAATTCTTTCAATATTTCTAGGCTGTAATTTTCTTTTGTGAGTTTTTTTTAAACTGTCACAAATCTTTCCCCCAAATTTTCAACATATTATTGATAACAGTTCACATGTACATGGACCCACTCAGTTCAAACCTGTGAGGTTGAAGGATCAACTGTATTACGTTTTAAAAAATTGTCATTCAGACCTGTGTTTTACTCAATATTCATAGAACATCAGATGCTAGGCATTTTACTAAGCATCCCAGTTGCAAAGATGAACGAGCCCTTTCTGTCTTCAAAAAGGGCAGGTAGACAAGCAGCTGAGAGATCTGATTAGAGAACGTTCAGTGTGTGGTGGGAGCTGTGTGAACACAGGGGAACCTTGCCCCAGTGCTGGGTTAGGCTGTTAAGTATGTGAGATAGAAACGATAACACCACTGCTACAAAAGATTATTATCACAAAAACATAGTGTTAAACTGAACAGCTTCTAATATGCTACTACTGTTTTGAATTCTTCTTCTTCTTCTTTTTTTTTTTTTTTGAGATTTCTACAGGGTTGTTTCCTGACATCAGACAGGAACCATTTGAGAAAAATCCTAATAGGGCTGAGAAATCTTAAACATCTATAATGCAGATGATTCATATAATATATTGAAAAGCTAATTTACTTCATATTGCATTGATTCAGCCAATGTTTTCTAAGTTATTAGGTTGTTACTAAATTTCATATTTATCCCTGTGAAAGTGTGATATATCCCAAAGACAATTCAAAGTTGATCAATATTTCATGGTCTCTTCTGTTAGAGATAAGATAGATACATAAATAACTCAAACGCATTTAATGCACCTTGTAATATTTAGTTCTGCCATGAGTTGTCCCTTATCATCTTCTATTTTATTTCAGCAATTTATCCCATTTTTAATTTTTTTTATTCTTTCCTCTCTGTTATCTCAAATATTAAAACAATCCAAGATCACAAGAAAGCAAAAATCACCCATAATGCAGCTGTTTTAAAAACAGCTTATTTTGCAGACTACAAAGGACCTGGCTTGTACGATGCACTGTTACTGTATGTGCCCCTAAGGAAAACAAATAAATAAAAACTTCCAAATAACCCAACACAGTATCAATTGTAAAGCAATTGCCAATTGTAGAGATATTAACTTGTGAAACTGAGGAAAAAGAGTGTAGAACACAGTGAAATCTCCTCTGTCCATTTCTCTCCGATCTGATTAGCTACTGTGCTTAGTTCAATACCAACTTTAGATAGGTGGGAAAACCCCACAGGAGCTATGATGTATAGTACCTAAATTTCCACGACTGAGAATCTATAAGCTAAAATCTCCAGCTATGCAGCCAGTCAACAAAGCAGATCAGGGTTACTCTTTCTTTTCTTCACTAATTTGCCACAACGTGACCTTATTAACCATGACATTGCGGGGGCAGTGTTGTAGCGCAGTGGTTTCCCTGCGTGTGTAGGGTGCGTGTGTTTGCATACACGTGTGTTGCAGGGTTGTGTGTCAGTGTCCAGCATGCTACATGTGCTGGTTGAGACAGTACTTGGTGTCAGGAGTGATATGTCAGGGAAAACTATCGTTTTATGTCAGACAGTGAAGAGAGAATGTGAAAACCAAGGAAAGAAAAAATAAAAGAGGAAAATCTCAGCCCCACTTCTGAAACTGGTTTTTAGCAACTATTCCCTGATGTTTTTAGAAAACCAAAATAACTCATTTTAGAGACACGTCATCTTTTTATATTTTCTAACAATTCCAGATATTTTTTTTGAAACCTGAAGTCTTTTCTTTACATTAGCCATTTAAATTAAAGGTCTGTTTCAGAATGAGTGAGTTCTGAAAGGTCAGGGGGTGAGTGAAAGGCGTGAGCTGAATCTGCTGCCCTTACTCATCTTCAACACACAAGGGCCCGGGGATTAGTTTTGTGACTCATTGAAGAGGAGACGTCCTGTTCTGACTCATGTGCTCAAGACTCAGATTTAAATTTATACCGACAAACTAATAACATGTGCTATCTCAGAGTATATTAAATGTAAATATCTGAAAGCATAGGGTGTCTTTTCACAATATACTAAAGACTTAGGTGACACGTGACAGTTGAGGATTTCATATCATGCAGACCTCACCTCCATGTGCCAGAAAGGACAGCCACAAAAACAGAAAAGCAGCAGCATCCTCTCCAAGGAAGAGTCTGACTGAGAGTCACCCATTGAGCTAGATGATTTTGTTTGTGGTGCTTTATGTAATTGAATGAGGTATGCATCTACTTTGATGCAACTTCGGTGCAGAAATCAAATGTTCTATTGCGTATAATGATTAGCTGAGTAAATTACTCTGGTGCAGTCCTGTTTGGGATCCCTGATTATTCCACACATTTGCTTTTGGAGCTGCAGGTGCAGGCTGCCTCTCCAGCATTTTGCAGATTTTTGAGAAATGTAGAGTTTTTGATGTTCTGTTTGGTGCTATTCTATTTGATAAAAGAGTTTATGACACCAAATATTTTAGAAAAACAAGTTTTTCAGGCAACAAGAGCTAGAGGAATCAGCTGGTAAAGGATTTAAATGTGGGCAGGCAGACTCTGGATTTTTCCTTAGTGTTCTGAGGCTGGTAGCTCCTAACATTTCCTGTCCTGTTTCAGTTGTATTTCAAAATATATTTCTGTTTCACATATATGTCATTGTAAGGATTAATTTTAACCTCTGCCAAATAGATTTTGGATGAACTTGCTTACTTGGGAATTTGATCTGAAAAATCCCTCTGGATGTTTTTAGAGTTCTGTCTAGATTCCCTTTTTGGTATACCACTGCCAAGCAGACACTTTGGAAAGTTCCTTTAAAATAATTAGCTTAAGGGCAGTGTCTATTACGTGCCCATAAGACAAAACCCAAATTCTTTAGCATACGGTTCAAGTTCGGTTCTTTGCAAAGTTGGCCTCAGCCTACTTCTTTACCCCATTTCCAGCCACTGCTCATGCCTCACTTTGAATCACTCTGTCTTAGTGTGTTAGCCTACTACACTCAAAGGTAACCTGCTTTGGCTCTCAGTAGACTGACAAGCTCAAGGACAAAAAACGTACCTGTTTTACTTGCCTCCATGTCCCTGGAACATAGTTCAGTTCATGCACATAGTAGGTGCTCAGCTCAGATTGCTGCTGAATGAAGAACAATTTCACATTCTTTCAGCTACAACCATGATTTATGATGTCGTTGCTAAGAGAAAGTGAAATTTAAAATTCTTCTGTTTCCATTCATCATCGGCAGAAGTTAAAAGAAAAAAGAAGGGCAGCAGAGGTAAATCACTCACTTTCTCTGCCTCTTCCTCTTCATTACAGGCCAGTTTGCACTCTCAGAAGCAAAATCATCATTTTCTCTCATGTTGCAAAGACCTACCAGAGCCTTGGAATTGGGAAGGAAGAGCCACTGTTCAGGTGCGGTGTGGTCTTTGCTCTAGGATTCCTCTGTCTCTGGTTATATACGTGGATAATCAATAAGTTGATTATTTTAAGTCACGTACTGCCTGTATAGCAGCTTAAGATGCTTCTATTTTGGAATGATCTGCGTTTCTGCATTGTAAGGTTTAACCGTACATACAGTGTGTGGCTCTCACAATCAGTTTCATTGTTTCTGAGTCGTGTGTCATGTAGTCAATAGTACCAGGAAAGGGAAACATAACCCCGCATTTCTGCTTTGACATATGGTGCTTCTCTATCATCTTCATAATATTGGTTGGTTGTGAGAAAGTGATCATCTATTAAAGGTAGTACAAATTGCTCACATTTGTCAGCATTGTTAGTTTAATCTGAAACCAATTTTTCCTGAAGTCATTATTTCTCTTTAGTAAGAGAGTCCTAGTCCGGAGGCATATTTAACCTCACTAGGTTTCAGACTGCATAAATCTGAGAAACATATCGTTTTAGCATATTCTTTGATATAATCTCTCATATTCTCATAGGCTTGGAGCTGCCTAAAATATTCATCATGAGTTTCCTTCCCTCTTCAACAATGCCTTGTCATTGCAGAGCATGGAGAAATGCGGGGAGCACCACTGACTGGTACATATTTGAATATTTCAATTTCAATAGGAGTTTTATCTCTGATCTTACAAAAAAGCAGAACGGGTAACAGAATCTCATAGCATTTATTCAGGGGAGGTAGACAGAGTGATAATAGAGGAAGAGATGGGATTTTCTCCTACATGTTAGCAAAATAAATATGTATATATATCATTTTTCTTACTCCTTTTGTCTAGGAGTTACAATATCATTAAAAAAAATAAATAGAAAAATGAAATATTCTTTTGCCCTAAATTGTAAACTTCTTGGGATTAATCCCCTCTGGGCATGTGGAGAAGTAACCAGAGGAAGGGTTTGTGTGCTGACCTGGGCATCTATGCTTGCATTGTCAAAAAATATTTGGATTTTTTTTTTTTGGTTTTGTTTAAAACAATTCTTAGAGATATGTTTCAAACGATGGCAAACAGGAAAATTACTTATTGTTTGCTTTTGTCTTCAACCTTTTGTTCTGTACTGACTACAAGCAGGTTTTGTTTTGTTTTGTTTTTTGGTTGTTTTAGGAAAGGAATTCTGATCTTGTTTAATTTGACTGTTTTAATAATAGAGTATAGTTCTCTATACTGTTACCATATTTCCAGGAAAGCTGAAATGATTATTTGTCCCATTTGGCTACGGAAAGAAAACAGAACATATGACAGGCTGTTTATGCTATTTGTCTGGTACAGAGACGGAGCATGACAACATGGAATCTAGGTCCCTGATGAGCTTCATATATGATTCTTGAATGTTAAGCTTTGATTGCTGTATGAATCTTCCTCATGGTTTCTCAGTTTTACTCAAAATATAGAGACCCAATAGGAGTGACCTGTGGGACTGAGATACATCTCAATGTCAAGAGGAGGCCAGGGAAGATCTACCAATGAGCTATGTATACACAAGCGATATCAGTTTATATAAAAATAATTTTTATGGCTGACTGATAGGAATGTATTTTCCTGGCACAGACCAGATACTAATGGGCAACCTATGCTTGTTAAAACATGGGACAGGTTATTACTACAAGCAACCCATTTTCCCTGTAAAGTATATTAGAGCAACCTCATTGAAGAATATCCTTAGAGTTATCCTACATTTTGAAGGCCTCCAGCCAGGCATGGTGAATTACCCCAGCACAGCCCACCTTCACCTGGGAAACTGACAATGACTTCACTAAAGTGAAAGTCACTTCCAGGCTTTGAAGTGACCTGGAATGATCACAGTGGATAGAGATTGAAAGCCTGGAAATTGTGAATCCACCTACAAACAGACCCCAGAATGTCAAGAAGTTGGGATAGTACAGAAAACTTGACTGAAGTGTGACTTTTTTGTTCATCCCCTTGCCATAATCCTGTTATTGTAGTTTCTTCTAGCATATGATCATGAAAAGAACCAGTTATATTCTCCAAGAAAGCTAAACTCTTAAACAAAGATCAGTACATCTTATAATGAAAAGTTTGTGCCCTTTGACCAAAATCTCATTTTTTTTCCACCCCTGGAGAGTAGATCTTTTTTTCTTTTTGGAGTCTTAAGCTATTGCCCTGGGTAGGGTGCAACCTCCTACTCAGGCTCAAGCAAACCTCTTGCCTCAGTTTTCTATTTTTAATAGAAATGGGACCTTGCTTTTGCTCAGGTTGCTCTTGAACTCAGAGCTCATGCAGTTCAACCGCCTCGGTCTCCCATAGTGATAGGATTACAGATGTGAGCCACCGTGCCCAGCCTGGAGAGAAGATCTCCAGAAAATGAAATAAATAAATGATGGTAACTAGATGGATGAGTTGATAGATGTGTTAACTAACTTGATTGTGGCAATTATTTCATTGTATACACTTCAGAATTATACAATTCAACCATCCAAAACAAATACATGTGTACCCTAACTCTGTTGAAGTATAAAGTAAACAAAATAGGAATAAAAAATATACATATATGAAATCATCGCCTTGGATACCTTAAACTATATAATTTAATTTGTCAATTACTCCTCACTAAAGAGAGAACACAAGATCATGCATGCTATGGTGAGGGCTACAGTTTTGTAATATGGAGCACCACAATCCAAGTGAGAGGATGTTGGAGAGTGCCTTCCAGGAGAGGATGGGAGTGGTCAAACAGAATAGCTTAAAAACTCTGTTGTGACTTGTTTCTGTAAAAAAAAAACAAACAAAAAAACAAAACAAAAACAAAAAAACCCATTTTCCTAAGAAATAAACAAAATTATACCATTTATCTTATGAGTTCAATTTGGAGAGATTTATGGTGGGATTGCAGAAGAACAATGAGTAAAGACGGACAAGCAAGATTAGTCAGGAAACCAGAATCAAAAGACAAATTAAATAACCATGGAAGGTAAGTGTTAGAGATGTCACAGAAGATATGAAAAAGTAAGTTCTGGGCAATAATGTCCAGAAGTGCAGTGATAAGGAGCAAGTGAGGGGTCGGGTTTGCCCATTGCCAGATCATTTTGACCTTTGATAAAAGAGTTTCACTGAGGGGAGGGTGGAAATGTATATTTAATTTTTAAAATGATGAAGTGGATTGGAGGAGTAGGAACATGATCTAGAGATGAGAGATTACAGATACCAGAGGAAAAAAATCTATGATAGAGTATCATCTTAGAGGAGGCAAAAAATTATAAGATTAATATTAATGATAAAGAGATTGGCTTTAGAAAGGAGTTAGTTCATCCCCTAAGACAGTATGAATAAACGTTTAAACAAGTTTGGAGAGAAAATTGAAGGAGTTTACGATCTCATGATTTATATTCTTTGATTAGTAGAAAGAAAGAAAAATCCGGTCATTCGTTCAGAATCAGGAACCAAGTACGGGGAGGACCAGAGTACTCTGTTACACAAATGGAGAAAGATGGCCCAGAGCTTGTTGATTAGGGTAGGATTAATTTAAAATGAGTAGCAGCTTTGCTTCAAAGGAGGGTGAATTACATCATTCTAATTTGAGACGAGCAGTCTGGGGTAGAATGAAGCAGAGAAAAAAGTAATGTATTATAATTTCTCCTTGTGAAGAAGACAGAAAGTGAATAGCCCTTACTTGTGAAGATGACCTGTCGGGCATTATTATGAGTGAATACTAAGTTTACATTGAGCAAAGAGGCAGAGGAAGCATTCTCAAGACAGGACAAAACATCACATGCTTCTTAACCAGACTAGCAAATCAGAAGGGGTACACATATCATAATAGAAAAGTTGGCAGTAATGGGGGAAAGAACAGCAAAGTAGGGTGGGAGCAGAATAGAATGTGATTTGAATGTGTCAGTGAAGAGGAACATGGATATCTAAACAGACATGACCATTCAAGAAAGAAAAATTTGGCCAGTGAGGTAAAGAAAAAAGTAATTTCAAAAATATGTTGATGACAAGGGATGATACAGAACGTTTTTATGGCATAGTTATTAAAGGGGAAGCCCCAAATACTTTATAAACAGTTAAAGTTATAATGGAAAAAAAGGACATTTTTCTACTCACTGAACTTTTACACCTTTTACACCGTGCATTTATACCATTCTTTCACTCAAGATAGGTCAGAGAATTGGGAGGAAATGTTTGGGAGAGATCAGAATGACATTTGCTTTTGAGAGAGAAGGAAACTGATGGAATTAAAACATGTAGAATAAGTATCCAGTAACAAAATTTTTTGCAGAGAAAAAGTTGGACCTGGTTGATACAGCAAGGTTATCAGCAGAAGATAAGATGTTGTATTGGAACACATATATGGAAAAAAGGGAAGAAGAGAGTTCGTAGTATATTTGCAACAATATCATTTTGTTTGCACAGTTAAAAAAAAGAAATGATGGAAGTAAAGGCATTATTTTATGATATGCCTTAGAGTTAAGTCTGTTCGTGTGCTCTGAAGAAACTCCTTTGAGTTCAGAAAGATTTCCTGTTTTCCCTGTAAAACTGCTTGTTCCAGTCATGGAAGACTTTTCCACTTTTACAAAAAGAGAATCATAAGTATTAAAAAGTCATTAGTCTATTAGGTTAATTTGGGTTGGTAAAGAGTTTAATACCATGAAACCATTTCTCCCCTCCCCACACATGTGGTTTCAGCACGCATGAAGGCTCACGAAAGTACAGAGAGGAAGTCCACAGACCTGCTGCTAACTCTGAGCTGTTTGCCTTGTTATAATAAATGTGAAGTTTACTGATCACCTGGTCACATTAATTGTTCAAGCAAGTACCAACCTTTCGCTCTTGAAAGAATACAACCAGTTTTTTAAAAAATTATTTCTACCTAACTCTTAACTTTTGCAGGACCAAAGCATTAAGATATCACAGGTTACATTCCCTGGTATGAAATTTTAAGGCCATAAGAATTTTGTCTCTGTTAGCTCTCCAATGCTTTTTCCCATGAATTCCCAACAGAAACCCTCCTCTCTAGGCAAATGAAAGAGAACCCTCAGAGAGCAGCTAAGAGCGACAGGAGAAATCTTTTCCTTTCTACCTCTGTTAGTTGGGCCTTGAGAGTTCAAGGCTTTGAACTAAGGATAAAGTATAAATGTCTTAACACAATAATTAAATAAATGAGATGAGGTATATATTAACCAGTGTGATGCAAGCATTCCTAATTCTATATGAAATCAGGACATTGTACCCCATAAATGTGTTAATGTGTACATGATCTATGTGTTTATGATTTAATAAAAAATAAAGAAAAAAAAGAAAAGAATCTTTACGATAGACCTTGTAAGATGCTAGGAAGGACTGCTTGGAGGTAGTGTTCACGCTAATGAGTGTGTTTTTTGGGTGCTTAGGTGCTGTATGTACCCTAAGTTATAGCCAATGGCAGGAGCTGCAACAGTTGGCGTTTAACGTTAAGACTTTGTGTGCATTCACCTTTCCCCAGCGTTCCAATTGTTTCTTTCCAATGACTGAAAGCATACTGAGGCACCAAACCATATTTTGGTTCATTTTATAGGAAAATATGTGCATTGCACAAATATTAATTTAATACATATTTAGTAAAGTCCAAAATCCCCAGTCCTTTCCATTACAATTCTCATTTATGGATATTATATAAGTCTGTATTTAAATATACATCAATATTAAATACATTTAAATAAAGTATTTCCAGGCTCAGTAATGCTTTGCAAAAATAGGTTATAGCAAAACCATTCTTAACAGTGGAAGTGCCTTATAGTGCCTTATAGAAGCTAGATATGACTACGTGAGAATCTGTAGCTATTTCACCCACATGCAAGAAGCTCAGCGTATGGGGCTTTTACAGACATCTTACAAGGGCAAGCAGCTTCTCACATCGTTCCTAAATATGCATTCATAGAATCCCCTCTTGTTTTTGGTTGTATGTATAAATTTGTTGGTATTTTCTCAAGACTACTTAGACTTTGATAATAGAATACATCAGACTGTCACTTTCAGAAAAAAACAGACCTTGAAGAGAGTGAAGAACTCGTTTTATATGACAGAATAATAAAGATGTCATCTCTCCCTACAACCCTGCTTTTGAATGTCATTTTTCACAGCAGGGAAAATGTGTGCGTTTCAAAAGATACAAAGTATAGGAAATGGGCATCAGTCATTTTTTTATTGTTAATGAAAATATTGTGAAAAATCATAATTTTAACCAATTTGGGGAAACTGAGAGTTTTTTTCAGTTAACACTACTCCCATATCAAAAAAGGAATAATATCAAAGCATGAATTTTCTCTTACTTAAAATTCAGAAGCCTACATTTCATATGTCTTGTTTTAATTTTGATGTTCATTTCATTGATAGTGGTGTTTTATGCTTCGACTGTTAGATCATATTTGGATGGCATCTTCCAGTCAGTCAAAATGGCAGTCGTTTATTGAAAGCTGCTGTTAGCAGAATAATTTGGTCTTGAATATCTGACGAAGTGACAGTTCCCCAAGTCACTTACTAGTAAAAGGAAAGCAATCCTGATATGAAGGGTTTGAGGAGGTGATGATATTCAAGTTTAAATTCATATTTGCACTTTAAAATCACTATATCCAAAATTGAACACATAATCTTCTACAAACTCCCGCTTCCTCTTGAATTTCCTATCTCTACCTTCCATCACTCAGGCTTGAAACCTCAGTTATCTTCTTTCTCCCTCATCCGCCAGCAGCCGCAGTCCACAGGCCCTGGGATGGCACCTTTACAGTGTGTCCCCCTGCCATGCTCTCTTTTTATTTCTCATTTACATATTTCTTCCTTTCTGGACTGTTGTAGTATTTTTCTAATAGCTTTTGCAGCCTACATACCACTTCATATGACATACTGACATCAGAAAATCTTTCAAAAAATATAAATTTGAATAAAATACCCCACTTTGCTCAAAAGCTATATATAGCTCCTCTCTGCCCAAAGCAAAAATAAAAATACATTGTGTGTCATGTGAGGAATGCCATAATTATCTCTGATCTCCCACCTCAACATTATTTTGCCATGACTTTTCCCTCCCAAGTATACCCATATTTTAGCTGAGTTAGCCCTCTGGGCACTCCTACAGAATATTCTATACTTTCACTGGAAGCAGACTGCCATTCTCATTATGCCAAAATAGAACTATTTCTAAAGCAGCCCTGTTCAAATATGAAAACATTGTGAAAATATTAATAAAGTTATTAATGAAATACTATAATAGAGTTGTGAACTCCTTACAACAGAAACACAGAAAGTAAATGCCTCTTTGTCAAGGAGTCAGGGAATATTTAAGGAGGAAGTGTGATTTGAGCTCCTTGCACAAGTGGAACTAAGGAAAGACATTACACAGGGAGGAAACATCAGAAGGGAGTAATTGGTTAATTCATTCCCCAGATACGTATGGAGAAGCTGCTATGTCAGACATCACCAATCACTGGGGAGATGACAGCAGGAGGAAGGGCAGGGGCAGGAAGACTTCAGAGATGAGTTTGAGTGGACTGGAAAGAAAATGACTCTTCAGAGGTATGGGGATGTGAAAATGGAAAAGCTTTGGCATCTTCTGAATCAGATTAGGGAATACCAGAGTAGATTGGAGTTGTGAAAGTTGCCAGTATCAAAACCGAGTCACTTGTACCAAACTCTAACAAAATAGAGCTGGGGATGCCATATAAAAGAAGCCCTCACACGTGTGTGCCTCTAATAGGATTTGTCAGGAGACATTCCTGTGTAGCCTGGTAACAGAGCTTATCACAGGAGCTGCCTCAAGGTTGCAATATTCCAGATAAACTGTTTGCATAAGAACACTCACCCAGCAATGGTTCTTTGAATTCATTAGCTAATATCAACTTCTAAAACAAATCCCTGTACCTTTGGTATTTGTAACTCTTGGTTTCAAAACAGCTTCCATGGCCTTCTCTTTGTCTTTAAAAGATTTCCCTTTTCTTTGACCCCCTTGGAGGTCCCTGTGATCTGCCTTATGTTGTGTACCTGAATTGCAACTCTCTGTTAATTCCAAATAAGCTCATTTCCTTCTGGAGAGCCTGCATTTATGAGTTTCTTTTTAGGTTGACAGGGGTCATTTTCAGCCTATTGAATTTTAATTATGTGTATAGTATCCATGTGGTGAATGGAAATATGGGTCCACGGTACTCACTAACAATTAAATGATATTTAAAGGCAGGGGAATGGATTTCTTAAAAAAATATATGTACATTGAGTCTAGAGAGAAGTCTCAGAAGGTCAGAGAAAAGTTTGCTTACAGAAATGGGAAGTGGTCAACAGTTTTAGACAGTAAAGCAGAGTAATGTAAATTATCAGATTCAGCCATTAGGAAGCCCTTTTCTTTTTGGCCCTTGCACAATATTAAAAGGATTGTAGCAGAAGCAAGTTGTAGTGTTGTGAGTTGTAAATTAGAGTTTAGAACTATGGGTAGTAAGTAGAGATTTATAGCTCAAGGAGCTTTAGAACTATGAAGACAGTTAAATACAGATATGCTCTAAAGAAGAGATTTTTTTGGATGAAAGAGAAAATTTGAGAAAAATGGTAAATTGAAGAGAAAAACTAATTAAAATGTGGAGATTAGAGTTATTGGAGTGAGGGAAAATGATAGACTTGACTGTGGAGAGAAGAAAGAACATAAAATGAAGAGTCTGAATAGAAAGAGTGGTCTAGGGAAACTGAAGGAAGACACATAGGAACCGGTGGCACTTTAGTTAAGTTTCGAGGTAGAAAAGAGTTAAGTTAGGGAGTTCAAATTTCAAATTTTGTCTGTGTGTGTGTGTGTGTAAATGATTCCTACTTTGTGTTTTTTAATGTCACTTTTGTATTTCCTATTAAGCATTCATCACATTCTATGCTGAATTATAACTATTTGTATTAGTATTTCAACTTTCCAATAAAATTATAAGATGCTTAACATCGAATACTGTGTTGAGTTTTCTTGTGTTTCCTCAGTGCACTTAGGACAGTGCTTGGTAAACTACAAATTGGGTGGGTGGGGGAACTGATATAGGTATTTTTGCAGTTATCTCATGAAACAGTAATTGTTAAACATGTATTTGTTATGTAATCCTTTACTATGTAGCCACAGGGAAGAGGAAACAATGGGCAGAACACTGGGCTAGGAAGCTGGAGAAGGGTGTGAAATTGTCAGGATTCTTTGAATTAAGTGAATCCATCCATGTAAGACAACCAGCTAAGAGAAATGATGCTGATATCTTCTGTTATCTTTCTGTGCTTTCCATCTATGATAGATTGCATTATTATTTAGAGCTCTATGCATCACCTCTTCACTACACACTGAAGTCAGGCTTGGCCATAAGACTGGCTTTGGCTCCTCCATGTGGAAGAAGTAAATATCCATGTTCTGATGAACTCAGGAATGGCTGTGTGGCTGACTTTTTGGCCAATAAAGTATGGAAGTGACACATATTAGCCATTTCTGCCCCTTCCAAACCGACAATATCCCAGAAAAGTAGTTTTTCCCTCAGTCTGTGTCTGGTGTAAAGATGACGGGGAGGCTCTACAATTTATGTGATTACAAAATAACACCTTGTCCTGGTAAGGTACTGAAATTTTGGTATTGTTTAAAATCACAGCAAGCAATCCTGATGGATTTAAAATCACAGCAAGCAATCCTGATGGATCCTAATTCTTTTCATTAGTGACATCTCCAGTTACATAGCACTTGAATATTTATAGCGCTCAATTCATAATTGCAAGGATGTGGAAATGATCCAAGTACCCATCAACCCATAGAAGGATTAATAAACTGTGATATTATATATACCATGGAAGACTATTCAACCATAAAAAGATGGAGACTTGATATCTTTTGTATTTACCTGTATCAGTTAGTTAAAGAACATTCTCCCTAGTAAAGTATCTCAAGTAAGCACCCAATAAACTCAATCCTAATGTAAAACTAGCAGATGAACAAGCCCACATGGGAGGAAAACACGAACATGCCCAGGTGGGGAGGGGGCAGGGAGGGGAGGCTCCGGAAGCTCCCACCTATGCCCCTCCCAACAGGTGCAACATAGGGGCATGGGGCACGCATCCTGGGTGAAGGACTCAGCTACCACTCAGATGCTACTGAACAAATTCAAACCTTGTACCCCAATCAGATGTAGCCTTATGTTAATCTGAAATAAAACAAAATAAAACAAACATGAGACCCCACACTATACAATCACCAGAAGAAAACGGGGAAAATGCTTCAGGACATTGGTCTAAGCAACAATTCTGTACTAAGACGCCAAAAGCATAGGCAACAAAAACAGAAATAGACAAATGGGACTATATTAAACTAAAAACATGCTGCACAGCAAAGGAAATAATCAAGAGGACCAAGAGACAACCAACTGAGTAGGAGAAAATATATGCAAACTACTCCTCTGACAAGGGACTAATATTCAGAATATACAAGAACTCAAACAACTCAACAGTTATGAAAAGAACAACCAAATTAAAACGTGGGCGAAGGATGTGAACAGACATTTCTCAAAGGAAAACATACAAATGGCCAATAGGTACCTGAAAAAATGTTCAGCATCACTAACCACCTGGAAAATGTAAATAAACACTACATAAGATATCATCTTATCACAGAATGACTGTTATTATAAAGAGAAATATTAAGCAATGCTGGCAAAAATGCAGAGAAAAGGGAATGCTTATACACCGTTGGTGAAAATGTAAATTAGTACAGCCATTATGGAACACAGTATGGAGGTTCCTCAAAAATTTAAAAATAGAACTACATTATGACACAGCAATCCCACTACCGGTGTTTGCCCAATGGAAAAGCAGTCAGTATAGCAAAGGGATTCCTGCCCTAGCACGTCTGTAGTAGCACATATAATAAAAACCAAGATGTGAAATCAAAGAGTCCATCAGCAGATGAATGGATAGGAAAAATATGGTATATACACACTGTGGAATGCTGCTGAGCCACCAAAAAGAATGAAATATTATCATTTGCAACAACACAGATAGAACTGGAGGACATTAGGTTAAATGATATTAGCCAGGCGCAGAAAGACAAATATTCATGTTGTCACTTGTGTTGTAGCTTAAAAAAGTAGATTTCATGGAGATGGAGAGCAGAATGATCCCTCCCAGAGGCTGGGGGTGAGTGGGAAGGGGGATGAAGAGAGCTTGGTTAATAAGTACAAACATACAATTAGAAACAAAGCAAAAATAAACATACAATTAGACAGGAGGAATACGTTCTAATGTTCGACAACAGAGTAGGGTGACTACAGTTAAAAACAATGTATTGTACATTTCAAAGCAACTAGAAGAGAGGACTTGAGATGTTCCTGCATATACACAGAGGCCATAAATATTCAAGGTGATGGATCCCCCAAATATCCTGACTGATCATCAGACATCCTATGCATGCAATAAAATGTCACATGTAACATTAACCCATAAATATGTCAAACATTTTATATCAATAAAAAGTAATTCATGCAACAAAATAAAAGATAAGAGAACTATTGCCTGGCACATATTCAATCTAGCTACAAATAAGATATAAACAAATAAAACAATTTAAGAATGACATAAGGCTATTACCACTAAGTGAAATATAATATAATGTGAAGCAAACTTTTGAATGCTGTGCAAAAAGATAGGAAACGTGTGGGATATGTAAATGAAAAGGTTGAAAGAAAAAAGAGCATATTCAGAGTTGAGTTTTAAAAGACTTAAGGATTGGAGGTCATGGAAGAAGCCCAAGTGCCCATCGATCCACAAATGGATCAACAAACTGTGGTATATGTACACCATGGAATACTATGCAGCCATTAAGAAGGATGGAGACTTTACATCCTTCATGTTCACATGGATGGAGCTGGAGAATGTCCTTCTGAGCAAAGTATCACAAGAATGGAGGAAAAAGTATCCAATGTACACACCCCAATTATGAAACTTATTTATACCTTTTATATGAAAGCTATATCCAAATAGCCTAAGAATATGGGTAGGGGGGAGGGGAAGGGATGGGGCAACGGGTGGAGGGAGGGGTATTGGAGGGATCACTTCTGAGGTTTATCTTACAGGGGTACAAGTGAATCTTCCTAAGAGTAGAATGTGAACGTTTTAAAACAATAACTGAGAAAATGACATGAAGGCTGTGTTGACCAGTTTGATGGAAGTATTTCGGATTGCATTTGAAAACCCCACAC
>CAUYTI010010678.1:0-16859 GCA_963575145.1 Galago senegalensis | reverse complement strand
GTACATGTGAAACTTACTAAATGTAGAATATAAATGTCTTAACAATAACTAAGAAAATGCCATGAAGGCTATGTTAACCAGTTTGATGAAAATATTTCAAATTGTATATAAAACCAACACATTGTACCCCATGACTGCATTAATGTACACAGCTATGATTTAATGGAAAAAAAAAAAAAACACCTCTGTCCACTGTGGCAGCGTGAGCAGTGAGGGGTTGAATCCTGCACTTCCCTGTGGATCTTGCCCAGGTTTCATGGCCAGGTCTGCCGCCTCAGTAGTCCTTGGAGGCATCTCAGCCCTGGTCCAAGTGTGGTTCTACATGGTGAGCATGAGGGCAGAAATTCTCCTAAGTCCGCACAGAACAGGGTGAGGGAATGGACAGCTTCGGGAGGAGGCATTTAGGAAGGGGTCCACTGAATGAGTCACACCTGGCTAAGCCAAAATGTGCACTAGCCCCTCTGCCAGTGGGTGTGGGGAGGGGGTGGCAGTACTTAACCTTTGTTAAAATGATGTAAAGTGTGTGAAAAAGGACACGGGGAAAGAAGCAGCATCCTTTATCCAGGGCAGGGCAGTGAGTATCCGAGCCTTTAATACCGGCGTTTCTTCATTACAAGACTTTGCTAAGCTCCTCATGTCTGGGCTGGCCCAGCAGTGCCTCAGAGAGTAATGTAGACGGTCCTCTCACAGCTTCTGTGGAGGTCTGTGCCGGGCTGCAGAGTTTAAGTTAAGTGTCACCACAGTTCTGCTGTGCTCCATGCATTTCCCCAGATGCAGGTGGGTGGTGAAAGTTATCCACAGGCCTGTGTCTGAGAGGCTGGCCTCTTGATGTGAGGGTTTCATGTGTGCCCCACGCAGTGCAGAGGCCAGGACAGGGTCAGCAGCATCTTTCCTTCCAGACACCCTGAGAATGGGAGAGGCTTGGTCATCCCTGCTCCATCTGGACTCTCAATCCTGAAGCCAGCGGGGGGTCACTCAAAACCGTCCACTGCTGATCTTACTTTTCCGACCATGTTTCTGAAACTTTGTCCTCAGATGAGTGACTTGAATTGGTAGCACAGCCAGTGCCTCCTTGAATTGAGTAAAAGTCACAATTCACTTGCCCCCTTCTTTGCTTTCAAGTCATTTTTTCTGATGTCGATTTATGTGAAGTTTGCTCAACACTTAAGCTCAAAGTTGGATAGAAAACATAGTATTTAGAGGAACCAGGAGACACTAAAAAGGTCAGAGTTCAAATTGGAAAAAGTGGGCCTTGTGCTTGAGTCTTCAGAAGTAGCATCTTGCCGTAGTGCAAAGACCATCTATGTAGCAGAAGTGCTCTGGCGATTTCCAGAAAGGGCTTGTTCTTACAGAACATGGGCAACTGGACATCATCTGATGTCAAGAACATTCCATGGCTTAACGGCAGTCCAGGCAGTCAGAGTCCTTGACTTAGGAGCCTGGGAAGCGTGAGGCCTTGTCTGCCCCAAGCCGTGCTCTCTCCTCCTGGCAGGGTTGTTTCCCATGCAGCAACTGTGTGGATGGGGTCCAAGGTTTCCAGCCAGATGGGTGCATGTGACACAACCTCACATTGTGGGGACTAATAATTCTCCAGCCTACAGACCCTGCTACCAAAGGATGTGGCTGAGAAAGCAGAGCTGCAGGATGGTGTGGGCTAGAGCCACAGGGGAGGCCCTTCCTCCCAAGCACAGCTTCCCTTTTGCAGGGAGCTTATCAGCAGGGGTGTAGAGATGGCTGCTGGTTTTCTTCCTTGCTCCTCACCGGATAGGATTGTCTGCTTGGTCTTATTGGCAAATAAAGTTGAACTATCACCTGCCAAGGGACACTCAATGGACACCCTAAATTAGCAATTTATTAGCAGGTATCAAGGACTCTGAGTCTCTGCTATCTGAAGATCCACTTTACTGATTCACTGAACTTGTTCTGTGTGTTAAAATGAAAGGAGTGTCCAACCTGTGGCCGGTGGGCCATGCGCTGATTTTGTAAGGACTTTTTTTGCTTATCTATGGAGTTGGATATCAGGAAAAATGTACATGGACCTTTTATTTGCTCATCAGCTTTCATTAGTGTTTGTGTATTTAATGCGTGGCCTGAGACAACTCTTCCAAGTTGTGGCAGAGAACAATAAAGTTGGCCACCCCTGTACCTTGTAGGTTGGCCTTGGTGTGTGTTGGCTTGTCTTCTAATTCCCCCCGTCTTTGGGTAATTCATTTTCACAGCTATTAGGCCACTTAGCTTGTTATACTGATCTGAAATCCAGACTCAATGCGGCCTTGCTTCTTTGTACTGTCTTAGTTTTTCTCTGACCTCACCAGCCTCGTATCACAGCTGCACCCCGTGGGTGAATGCCTCTTAAGTGGCTCACAGTAGGACCATGGAGCCCTAGCAGCTTACCTGCATTTACTGATTAAGAATCAGGCAGGAACCACAGCTATATAATTTACTTCTCTTCTGTCAAATCAAGCACAAAGGTAATGTCCTCGTTTCCCAGGCTGATAGTAAATATGCAACAGTGAACTGTTGGGTGTGGGGTCCAGATTCAGAAATCCAAATTTTTGGAGTTACTCCTTCCCCTGCCCCACCCCTGTAATGAGGCTACTGGCAAGCCTCCGGGTAGAAAGTGGTATTTCCAATTCCAGCAGGTATGGGCTGGAATTTTTGGAGTTACTCCTTCCCCTGCCCCACCCCTGTAATGAGGCTACTGGCAAGCCTCCGGGTAAAAAGTGGTATTTCCAATTCCAGCAGGTATGGACAGATTCCTGACTGGAGGACGTCAGGGAAGACCGATGAAGCGGCACTTTCCCACACTGCCTGTCTTCACTGGGAAAGACAGTTGGCAGACATGGCTGCTGATGGCCTACTGAAGAGGGCCAGGGCTTGAGGGAAGTCAGGCGTGACAACACCAGGGCAGTTTGATGTGAGTCTCTTCTACCGAAGAGTGGGGAATATGAAAGGTCGCTGTTTAAATCAGAAGCCAGTACTACATGAGAATGAAGGACCTGTCCTCCGGGTCTTTATGGCCTGCCAAGGATGGACGCCACTGAGATAAAATCAACCCTCATAGTGGCAGTCTGGTAGGTCTGGAGCTCGAGTGTGGGCATGTCCACAGAGTTGGTAAATCTCAGGTGACAGAAGTTAGCTGGAAATGGCATTCCACAGGAAACGTCAGGATTCAGGGTTGGCTTTAACTGGAGCACAAGGAACTGCGAATCCAGTGGAACAGCTGGTGTGTCACTTGGAACCAATTCAAAGCTGAAGGTTATCAGGGAAATTCCCCACAACCGTGGCTTGGTTGTCTTTGCACTGTTTCCCTTAGTGCCTGAATACTCCTCTATCTTTGGCTCCCTGTTGGAGGGCTGCTGGGCTCCATCCTTAATGGAGACTGAAAAACATTAGTTTGGCATTTTACTCCTTTTTGAAGTAAGAAATGATTTTTGCAGAGAGGCCTTGTAGAATCTTTTTTCAGATTGGTACTTACAATTTGGTTAATTGCTTACGTTTGTAAAGGCAAGTCTGAGATGTAATTGTCCTTCACCCAGGGAATGTGTGCCATATGCCTGCTGCGCACCGAACCTGTTAGGTGTGAACTTACCAAGTCCCTTTACTCCCTTCTTGAGTCATGTGGGCCTGTAGCTGCTAATCTACCAGTTTCAACTGAGTCTGGGTCCATAGGATGCTTGATTTTCCATTCTTGTGATATTTTGAAAAATGTTCTCCAAATCCTTCCAGGTAAATAAACAAATATAGATATAAATATACAGATATAAAATCTCCAAGCTTTTTTATGACTGAACAGTATTTCATGGTATACATATAGCAGTTTATTAATCCATTCCTGGGGTGATGGGCAAGTTTGTGGCATCTTAACATGAATAAGTTGTGTTGAATCCAGGAGCCAGATTGCGATGCTGGAGATAGCACCTCCATGAGTTGACCTAAAGGAATCAGTAGTTACATGTATATGATCCTAGAGAAAGACTCTGCTCCTTCATAGAAAACAATTCTGTTAAAAAAAAAAACACACACACAACTTTCTGGACCTTTCTACAGGGTGTCCCAAAAGAAATCACCATACATATGAAAGATGGAAAATTACAGCTAAGTGTACCTTAACTGACAAAATATTCATTGCAGAATTTCACAAAATAGTCACAAGATACGTTCTCCAAGTCTGCGTGAGGTCTCCCCTGATCATGCTGATCACGTTCCGAGGAACCAGTTCCTGCATTATGAATGTGTTCCTTTAAATGATCCAAGTGTCTAAGCTTTTCCTTGTACACCACAGCTTTTCAGTAGACTCACAAGTAAAAATCAAGTGGGGAAAGATCAGGGCATCTCGCCCACCCTTCTCTGTGGTTGTTGTGGCCAATCCGTGAAAGTGGAAACTGTTGATCTGATCCTCTCTGTACACCAATACCATAAGGAGGGCAGTGCCTTGCCATGTTGAAAATAAGATACAAAGTATCCATTTAAGAGATGGTACTACCTACAGGATGTATAATGTGACTCTAAGTTTGCCTATATATGGAAACTTTGGGGACACCTGCAGAAGCAAGTGAAACTTAGGCTGTGGGAAGGTCCCATTTCCCTGATTATTGTGGGAGTCTACTGTGTAAATTGAGCCCAATAACCATCACTTCCAAAACTATGTTCTAGCGTGGGCTTCTCTACACTGGCATGGTAACATTGACTGTCAAGTGTTAGGGGATTTCTGAGTCAGATAAGAATTGAGTGGAGGGAGTTAAAGGAAGGTGTCACAAATGCACATACATGTACTCATTCTTGTGATTCTGAATTTAAAGATAAGATCCAGGTGCTGTTGAGGGTACGACCCCTGCCCAGAGTGAAAGAATTCTTGTGCTCAGGATATAAATGTTGGCTCCAATGTTCTCCGGGTGGTTTGATCTAACCATCTTGTTCAAAAGCTGAAAACTAGAAATACAGAAATCGCCGTTTAAAGGAATGATTCCAAACCATCCCCTAACGTTAACGTTAACGTTTAGCTTCTCTTGGATCATTAAAAACCAGAATTTCCTTGAAGTTTATAATTGAGTTGTGTCTGGTAAGAGTGAGCCTTGAATAGAATGTTTGAGGGTTTGAGGAATGAAAGGCGAGAAGTGTCTCATCTGGAATCTATCCTCTGGGAAATCTAAACCAAATCATGTTAGGGGCTGTTGAAAAAGGACCCTGTGAATCCCATGAGGCTTCCAGGAAGGTGGGTCAGCTGAGACCAGATGGGAGTTTTCCTCTGGACTCTCATGTCTGTGAAATCTTTGCAGCAATTGAAATAGGCTCAGTGGTTCCTTAAACTGCTTGATGTGAAACCTCCACAGGCTTGATGGGCACAAAGTAGCACCCGTGAGTCGAGTCCTGTTATCCAACGCCTCCCTTCCCCCATGCTGCTGCAGCTGTGCTGAGATTCAGGACAAAGGATGCTCTCCAGGGCTTTGATGGTGATGTCTTCAACTGTGGTTTTTTCCGGTCTCAGCTTATAAACTTAACGATATTTAGGACCTGCCATTTGTAGATGCCTGTGAGCCTTTGCTCCCAGTTTCCTTCTCAAAGGTTCCTGCACATACTGGCTGTGCAGAAACTCCTATCTTGCTAGTTGGCCTGGCCAGCTGTGTGCCTGCAAGTGGACCAGAGTGGGAAGCTAGGCCTCGCACTGATCTTACCTGGCACGTTCTCCAGGAATCTCACAGCTGAGTAGGCAGATCAGGAGCAGCAGCAGGGCCTGAACTAGAACTGATTAAAAGGAGCAGTCTGTTAGTAGGCAATGATCTCTTTGATATTAAGGGTCACATAACCACTGACAACCAGCTCAGGTCCAAAGTGTCTGGTTTCTTTCCAGAACTGAGACACCTGGCAGGGAGGATCAGAGGCCCCTGAAAGACTCTATCAAGGAATGAAATTGGGGCTGGAGAGGAAGGAAGACTTACACTGTTTTTTGCCATGTAACCAGACTTAGAAAAGGGCTTGTAAAAATAGTGACAACTGAGAAGACATCTCGGATTTAAAAAATGTTTGAATCCTTTATCAAAAAGGAAGTGAATGTTGGTCTCCTGGGCAATGCTGGAGGAGGAAGGCTGAATCTTGCACTCCTCTTTTGGACTGAGCCAGGTTTGCAGAGTCAGGTGTGCAGACTTAGGGCTCCCTGAGGCTAACTCTACTCTCAGAACAGATGTGCTTCTCTGTGATGGAAAGAATGAAGTCAGAGGGAAGAGGCTCTTTCAACACTACACAGGAACTGAGATGTGAGAACCGCGGACAGCTTAGGGAGAGGTAGTGTTTGGGAAGGAATGGGGGAATGAACCAGTGAGATAATCTAAACCAAACTGCCATTAGGCATGAGGTGGGGAAAGTAGCACTTGGTATTTTCTTTGGAATGACATCCATCAGGCCAGTGTAAGACTTGCTATGTGGAAGAGGGCAGGGAGAGCATGGCATGTCTGGATACCTCGTCCAGGACAGCTCAGCTCCAGTGTGAGCCTTTAATGTCAGAGTTTCCTTGACAGAAGATTGTGATAATATCTTCAAGTCAGGACTGACCCAGGTGTGCCTAAGAAAATACTCTGGAGACTTGTCTCCCACCTTTTGTAGCTCACGTGGCCAACCTCTAGGACAGGCATCCTCAAACTACGGCCCGCGGACCACATGCAGCCTGCCGAGGACATTTATCCAGCTGCTGGGTGTTTTTGCTGCCACTTCCTGTCGTGCTTAGCAGCTGACTCATCCCGAGGCCTGTAGTCCAGCCCTCCAACGAACAGTGAACTGGCCTCCTGTTTAAAAAGTTTGAGGACCCCTGCTCTAGGAAGTTAAAAGTGGCATTTGCCTCCATTATAGAAGAATCCTTGATGTTGGTAGGGTTTGCATCGAATCTTTATATTGCTTTGAGTAGTTAGAACACTTTGACAATTCTAAAAATTCAAATTTTAGTGTTTTTTTTTCTAGGTAGGTTTTGAAATCATTAAGCCAAGTGTCTCTTTCAGATAATGATCCTGAAGAGCAACTCTTTAACTATCTTGAGTTCCAGGTGTTTCATGGGCTTACCAGCCCCACACCTGCTGAGATAGTTGAATCTGATATCACACCTATATAGGCTAATCTTAAGATACTACTGGGAAATAATTCACCTGGTATCTCTAGGTCAATACCAAGTACAGGATAAGCATTTGATAAACAAAAGTTTCATGAATGAAATAGCTTTCATTCAGCACTCCATATCATTTGTCAATTTTTTGCCAAAGATTTGTATTACTGGTCATTGAAATTCTTCTTAAAAAAATAATAAATATGCCCTAATATTTATATAGAAAGTTTATGACCTCACTAAGTCCTATTCTGCCTTTGAATCTGGATTCATAGGCCGTGACATAGAAGGTATTCCATGAACACCAGGTTCCAGGTCACCTAGATGTCTAGCTTCATGTACAGACACAAAATTGGTTCACTTGGGTGGGGTGCATAAGAACCATGTTTTTCAGGTGAGGTTCATGAGATTGAGAGAAATTGTATAAACAAGAAATTGCTCCTCTTTGAGTTCATCTAAACCAAAGGCCTGATACCTTGTTAGAATTTTTCCCAGTCAAATGGATTAAAAACAATGCTGCTGATGTGTGGGATGGTGACCACTGGGGAGGTGGGCTGGTAAAGTCTGACTCTGGAGCACAGGATGTCAAGTCAATTACTCAGGGTCATTTACTAGTTCACTAACAGTCTGAGTTCGTGTGAACCAAAGACTGAATACCTGAGTGACTTCCCCCCCGCCTTTTTAAGGCATTACTAGCTTCTAGGGGCAGACAGGCAAGTGACTGCATGACCACAACAGTCTGATAAGTCCTCCACTGGGAGGAGATGCAACATAAATGGGACTTGGGGACAGTTTCTCAGGGAATATTGTGTGTTTGAGATTTTTAAATGATGAGACATCCCAACTGGACACTCCTGGTGATGGGTTCACAGGGAGTGAGAAGCATGTCCAATGCTCAGGACCAGGAGATGAAGCATCTGACTGTGCCACCAGCAGACCTTTCACAGTCATGCAATGGAAAACCATTCCACATAGGTCAGCAATCTGATGTCTGGACATGACTCTCAGAGCCAGCAACTAGGGGAGTTATGTCATCTGCAGAGAACAAGAGCCCCTATAAAATGCCATTACTTAATAGCAATTGGCCATTATCCTGATAAAGGGAGAAGCCGCTGTAGGATAGATCCATCTCAGTACTAGATAGGATTTAAGTACAGAAAACCTAAATCTGATCTTGCTTCCTATACAAATTTGGGTAGAATCATTAGTAAAGACTGAAATATCACCATCTGGCATCTTATGTATCTTAATTCAAGAGTCTACATGTCCTTCAAAAGGCCCCCTGGTGTGTCTTTGATTAAAAAATGAATTATGATGAAGCCAAGAGCCACATGGCCTGTGTGGCTAAAAGCATCTCTTCTACTTCTTTTGGGGCACATGAGGTGACCTCCTGTAGATACTAGGTGCTCACTGCAAACCTGAGGAATGCTCCTCCAGCTCTTCATGACCAGGACACGTTGCTGTGCACGCAGCACATGTGGATAATCTGAAGGCAAAAAGCTAAAATCCTTGAGTATCTGATCCTAGAAGAACATGTGAATGCATCCTAGAAACTTCCCTGCCAAGTCTTTCCTTGTCATTGTGGATATAGCCAGTGATGCTCACTTAGTCAAGCTGCATGGAGGTCACACTTCCCTGATTCTCATGGGGGGTCTCCTGTGTGACTTGGACCTTAGCTCCATCATGGACTTAGGAGATTGTCCTCCCATGGCTGCCTTGGCCTTTGCATGACTGTTTCCTTTGAGCTGGCCCTCATGTTGGGATACCTGAGCATGAGACCAGAACTGCATGAGAGGAGTTTTCAGGGGACATAGTTATGTATGTGCAAACATAGTCTGGTCACTCTGACTTTGACAAAGCCCTATGGAGGGTGAAATCCATGCCCTCAGAGTCAATTCCTATGTTCAGGCTCTGAATGTTGGCTCTGATGTCTCCAGTGTGGCTTGGCCAAACCATCTTCCACAAAGCTAAGATTGGAAAATAGGAATAGTCCCATTTGTAGAAGTGAGCTAGGAATCCCACCCTCCCAACTGCCATTGAGCTTTCTGTTGTGTCATAGTTTTCCGTATAGCTTTGAGTTGTATCAGCACAAGTGAATCTTGGATAGGAGAGTGGGACCCTAAAATGAATTGATAGGAAATGTATATATTAGAAGCCTTGAGCTACCCATGGGTGCAACAAGAAGGTGAATCAGCTGAGATGGGATTGAGGTTTTATTGTTGGACTTTCAGCAAATGTGTGTAGATACAATGGCTGAAAAGATTCCAGAGATTCACCAAAGTCCTCACCGTAGAGTGTGAAACATGTTCTATAGGCTATAAGGGCAGTGGGTGATAGATCTCGTCAATTAAAAATCATAAATCAAGTTGGCAGTATAATGCATGAACTTAATTTGAGTTATTCAAAGCAAGGTGCCTCAAGTAACATTAACAATCACAAGAAGGGAAACAAAGAAAGGGAAAATCATGCCGGCACACCACCTGATTACAGCGTATACTTTACAAACTGGGGATAAACTTGCCTAAGTGGCTTCAGTGATTTCTTTTTTTTTTTCTTAATTAAGTCATAGCTGTGTACATTAATGCAATCATGGGGTACAGTGTGGTGTTTTCATATACAATTTGAAATATTTTCATTAAACTGGTTAAGGTAGCCATCTTAGTCATGTCATTTTGTTAGTTATTGTGTTAAGACATTTATATTCTACTTTTAGAAAGAATCACTTGTACCCTTGTAAGATAAACCATAGAGATGATCCCATCAGTCACCCTCCCTCCACCCATCCATCCCCCTCTTCTCCCCTCCCCTTCCCTCTTCCCCATATTCTTAAGCTATACTTAGGTTATAGATATGAAAGCTATAAATTAGTTTCATAATAGGGCTGAGTAGATTGGATACTTTTTCTTCTGTTCTTGAGATACTTTGCTAAGAACATTTTCCAGCTCCATCCATGTAAACATGTAAGAGGTAAAGTCTCCATCTTTCTTTAGGGCTGCATAATATTCCATGGTGTACATATACCACAACTTATTGATCCATTCATAAGTGGATGGGCACTTGGGCTTCTTTCATGACCTAGAAATCATGAACTGGGCTGCAATAAATATTCTGATACAAATACCTTTGTTGTAATGTGATTTTTGGTCTTCTGGATATACACCTAATAAAGGAATGTAGGTAAAGCTCCACTGTCATACTTTAAAGATTTTGGAAAAATACCCTGAATAGCCAAGACATTACTCAGAAATAAAAACAAAGCAGGAGGAATCATGCTACCAGACCTCAGACTATACCATAAATCGATAGTGATCAAAATGGCTTCAGGGATTTCTATGGACCCTCAGCAGGACTCAGGTGATAGTAATCTTTGGTTGCTAGGCATTCTGTTCTCAGCCACCAAGTAAAAATAGGGTCATCAGTAGCTCAGGAAAAAGGGAGCGCAGGATCTTGGACTGTGGTCAACAAGACCCCCAGAATCCTAGCTCTGATTCTGTCAGGTGCCAGACGTCCTGTGTAGACCACCAAGCTATTGCTGCTTCAAATCGGATAGATGTTTTAACATATTTACTCTAAAACTTCCAGCAGATATTCATGTTTGGGAAAGATAGTTTCTGAAATTATGATAAGCCTAGTGTCTCATATTCAGATAATGAGCCTGCAGCTCAACATAGGGGTCTGTCAAAGCACTTGTGGAATATTGTCAACATTTTTTGTGGAAGACTTGCATTATTGATCACTGGATTCTCAAACATACCCTTGTATATATACAGTGTGTAACTTTACTTATTAACTCCTGCCCTATTGTAATTGGGTCTGCATGAGATGATAGTTTTTATGGAATGCCTTCTATGCCAAAGGCTGTGTGGCAGGTGCCCTAGATTCTCAACTTCATATCCTCTAATACTCAAATCAGTTCAACCAGTGAGTTTGAGTAGCCTGTATTTTCAGAGAAGGATCATAAAAGTCTCAGGAATAATATAAATGTCTCTTAGTAGTCTGTGTCAAAATCTAAACCCCTGATTCCTTGTTGGAGTTTGTCCTACACATCCACACTGGGTGAAAGGCACTGCTGGCTCATCAGACTGAGTGACAAAGTGCAGAACGTGGGAATTTAAGAGAATTAATTCTGACTCTAAACTAGAGCACTTGAAACAAATTTCTCATGGTCATTTGTCATATCATTAAGCAGTGCTTGAACCCCTACTGTGAACCAAGGAGTGAAGACAAACATGAACTTTAAGTGTTTCCTAGTCCATAGGAGCAGATAGGCAAGTGACTGGGCAGTCACAACACCCTGAGCCCTTCACCAACAATGCCTGCAAGGAGCACTGGGACTTAGTGAAGCTGAAGCTTGACTTGAAATGTAAAAGGTGAAGAGCTTCCCAAATGGACACTGCGGGTATAGGAGTTCTATGCTGGGAAGAACTTAGGGCGATGCTCAGAGGACTGAAAGATCAGGGCACTTGACTGGGGGTTGCTGGACCTTCAGACTCTTCCAAGCCACTTAGAACTGCCTTGCTTGAGTCATCAAGCAAAATCTGGTACCTAAGAAAGACATGGAATCAGCTGTTTGCCCCTATGTTCTGCCCAGATAACAAGCATCTCCAGGAAAGGTCATTTCCTAGGAGCTGATGTTATTGCTCCAGCATCCCAGTGGGATCCTAATGGAATTCCAGGAAGAGGCCAGATTTCTAGTCCATCCTTAACGATAAGCTAATCTCAAGAGGGAGAACAGGTCAAAGAATGATGCTCCCTGGAGGTTTGAGACGGGAGACCAGTTGCTCCAGTTCAGGATAGGGTACATAAGCCATTATCAGCTGTTGGAGACGATCAGCCCACAGCAAAACTTCCATGTAATTCTAGACTTCCTGGCCTTGCATTTTAGTTACCTATTTACATACTCTTCACCTCAGATTGTGGTTTCCTTACAGGAATAGCAGGCTCTTCAATGCATATTTCCTAAACTGAACCAAACCCTGACCCTGTTTCCAACACCACCTCCCACCCCCTATGGCTGTAACCAGCTGCTCCCAGTTGAAGTGGGGACTGGGGTGGGTCAGTCGGAGCAATAGGAAAGACATTCATATACTTGGTAGTTGCTTTCTATAAGCCGGGAGCTGCTCTTGCCTTCTGGCTCTGCCAAACACTGGGGGGGGGGGGTAGGATAAAAGGTGACTTCAGTCTGTGTATTCTGCCCCTTGTCTAACAAGCCAGTGCTGATGGTCAAGCCACAGCTCTACCAATGGTACATCCTTCCTGCTCCTTTTGAAGAAAATGAGGGATGGAGAAGGAAAGGAATAGCATCTCTTATGTTTTAATAACTCTAAACTGTTTTAAAGACACCTTGTAGATCTAATCCTCCCAAATCCAAGACAAAGATATATTCCTATTTTATACATAAGGTCATTAAGAATTAGGCTGCTTGTGCTGCACATATCTTGCTTGAAATTCACATAAAAATCAGCTTGATTCCAGATCCCTTCACACTCGATGCCCTGTCCTCACAGCTTACTGGCTCAGAAAGAAGTGGTTTGAATTTACTTGTCTTGACAGTTTGGTCAAATGTAAGAAATTACCTGAAGATCAATTTCAATTAATGTTATCTTTGCCCCAAGGGGAAAATTCAGTGCGGTTTCAGGGGGCAGACTGGGAACTAGACGTAATTAAAATCTCCCTGGTGGTAGAAGAGCTATGTAAATTGTTGCAAGCTACCTTATCTCTTAAACCTCACTTATCTATAATGGGGAAGGAAGTAGCACACTTCTAATGGTTTTTAGGATGATAAACAAAGACCTTTGAAACATCTGAACTTATGTACTGCAGCCTGGACACCACAGATCCATCACTCCCAATTATAGAACCTACAATACACACAAATGTGAGTAGATAAGCAAACCCTATAGCTCTAAGTACAGACTTGGCCATTAAATTCAAGAGATTTTAATTACAATTACAGATGAAATTGAGGGTAAGAATTTGGTTCCAGTTTAAATAACTGACTTCTTACCACGTAGCAACCAGTCTGGGAGGTGCTGCTCTGTGCCATCTGGAGTGCTCCCGGCAAGCGTGAGCAGGACAGTCGGCCTCTAAAAGTGAAATAAGTTCCCAGAGTTCACATAGCTACAAAGTGACAGAACTGGAATTAAAACCAGATGGGATTTTTTCTCTATAAAAAGGAGCTGAATTAATGTTGTACCATAACAAATGAAGCTTGGTTTCCTCCTCCCCATAAAGAATGAATTCTGTTGAGCTCGGGGCACAGTCTGCAGCACAAGCTTCCTTTCGGCACCAGGGGACACCTTGTGCAGACCACACAGCTGGTCCATCTTTATCACTTTCCCCATCTGATGAAGCCACAGCTCCCTTGCCTGTAATGGAGTGTCTCAATTTGGGTACAGAATGAAAGCTGCAGGCTTCCTCTCTCCCCGAATCCTAATGCAGACTGCCTTGAGCCCTCTCCTAATGGAAGCTTCGTGCATGTCTCTCCCTCCCGGCTTTGCCAATACAAGATGAGAACCTTTCCTTCTTGGTAGGAACGAATGCCAGCTTCACAATTCAATCCTGCAGATATTTAAGGCATTCCTACTTTGTGAAAGCATCAGAGCTAGGTATTGCAGGGTGCTCAAAGCCAGATGAAGACATGGCCATGTTTCTTGTATTTTATGCAATTCTCTCAATGCTGGGTACTTAGTAGTTGGGGTGTTGAAATTGAACATGAGGGTAAAAAACCGTAAGGCTCAAGTGAAGTCATCCCTCAGTACATGTGGGAGATTAGTTCCAAGACCCACACAAATCCCAAAGTCCTGCAGACTCAAGTCCCACCGTGTCCCTATGGAAATTCCCGATACAAAAAGTCAGCCTTGGGGCAGTGCCTGTGGCTCAAAGGAGTAGGGCACTGGCCCCATATGCCGGAAGTGGCGGGTTCAAACCCAGACCCAGGCAAAAACTGCAAAAAAAGTCAGCCTCTATACAGGTAGGTGCGGCATTCTGCAAACATCCACATATAGATCAAACCATACAGTTCAAGACCATGTTCAAGGGCCAACTGGATATTGCTCAAAGGCAGAACTTCTAACTCTCAGCCCTAAGTGCAGCCCATTGCTCATGTTCTTTAAGGAGTGCACACAATTAGGTTTCTCTGTACAGCCCTGGGGGCTTGGTTTACACACAGTGGGGCCACTAACCAATAAGCCTATGTTAAACCCTGCCATGGGAGAGGTGCCAAGGTATATACTGTTCCTGTTCTATAGAATTTTAGTTACAGGGCTTCTGAGAGATGCAGCAGACTTATACTAAGCTTTTATGGGGAGTTTGGCAAACACGGGTCTGAATTTCCATTAAAATGCAATTCCTGCAGATGTCTACATGTGAATTATTCATAGGCTGGATTGTATTCTGCAGTGAAGTTCTAGCCCATAGGGCCCCTTCAGGCTCTCAATTCTCACAGAAAGCAAGAACCAGGTGTCTTGTGAGCAGGAGAGTGCAGGGCCCTCATCAAAACCTACACACTGGGCCATATAGATGCTGTGAAGGCATAGTGTGGTTCCCACTGATTTTGATGCTACAGACATTTTCACTCAGTATTTGTACACAATCTTGACTTGGGCACTCAAAGCCAGCTGAAGACATGGCCACGTTTCTTGTATTTTGTGCAATTCTTTCAATGCTGGGTACTTAGTAGTTGGGGTGTTGAAATTGAACATGAGGGTAAAAAAACTGTAAGGCTCAAGTGAAGTCATCCCTCAGTACATGTGGGAGATTAGTTCCAAGACCCACACAAATCCCAAAGTCCTGCAGACTCAAGTCCCACCGTGTCCCTATGGAAATTCCCGATACAAAAAGTCAGCCTCGGGGCAGTGCCTGAGTTGAGATCATGTTGTACACATCCACCTCCTGTCTCCACCTTTAACACCATCTCCAATATTTCTAATGTTTGGTGGTTTCGTGAGTGAGTGGATTCAGATAATAAGACCAATGTCAGACTCCAAAAGCAGGTTTGAAGGAACATAGTTCAGATCTCACATGGGAATGACTCAAGTGTGTGCTTGGAAGCCAGTCTTGGGCTTAAAGGTGGGAAATTTGGGGGTCCCACTTAATACTATAAAGGTATCTATGTGGGAATTAGATATCTCCTCTGTCTTACTTGACAATGACCATGTGAGTGGATGAACTAGAAACTCCTACCTCAGGGGAGCTCAGTTCTAGGTCGTATGTCACAGTGTTACCAACTATACAAACACAGACCATGGCTCTGCTGTAAGGGGGGGGGGTTACTCAGGATGAAGCTGTATAACACAGCTCTGGAAAGGGTCTGGGGTCCCTGGTGAGAAGGGAACAGGTTCAAATCCTGGCTTTCTTCTGTGCTGTTTGTATTGCTGGACTCAAGACCCTCAGATCCCGAGATCACAGCCTCACTTGCTCACTCAAGGTGGATAGCACGTTCTATCTCACATGCTTAATAGAATGGAATGAGACAGCACGTGTGAAGAGGCTTACAGAACAGCTGACACTATCTGTCACCTTGACTTGACAGAAATATACACATATTTGCACATGTGGAACGACGGATAGATCAATCTCTTGATTCAAAAAGCGACATATTTAATTTTTCCTTTTTTATGCACTATTTATCACAGCAAGAAGCCAGACCCCAATGTCTAAGGAAGTGGCAATAATGCTATAAAATTTTAACATGTTTGTCTCTCTCTGTTCCCTAATTCCTACTTCCTGAGATCGATTCTTGAATAAAACACTTGTACTAGGGAACTTGTCCCAGTCGAGATTTGGTGGGGGCTTCTGTAACTTCTGGTTTTACCTGCACATAAAGATAATGGCATGAAATTCAAAATCTTTGAGAGAAAAAGCTAAAAGCCAATGACTTATACCTGCCAGAGAACTAAAAATTATGCAGGAGAACTGCAACTCTGAAACCTGGAGAGACAGGTGAATCTGGGGTTGCAGCCAAGGTCTGGCTGCTGGACTAGAAGCTGCTGGAGCTGCAAACTGGAAGGAACATTTATAAATGGTAGTTTTCATAAATGCCTTAGAACTGAGTGTGAACTGCAATGAGAGGGAGAAACTCTTGGGGGCTGCAGCATTAGGGGTGTCCCACACTTTGGGCTTTATCTGTAGGAATCCCACTAGGTTCTCAGACTAAAGATCCAGGAAAGATTTACTTCTTGGGTCTGGCAAGGAGGGTGGAGGAGTAATCCTTGTGAAATAAACTCCAGAGCCTTCTCCATAACAGCCCACCTCTGCAGATCCTGGGGGGATGAGTATTCCTCCTGCCAGCCACTCTAGTTGCCCTGCCTCTCCTAGGGTGCACAGCTAAATGAGAAGAAACTCATGGGGGACACAGGCCAGAGAAGCAAACCCACTAACCGATTGGCATTTACTCGGAAGACTGAGGATTATTCCTCCCCTACATCTAACCACGATATCAACAGGACTCCAATAAAATGATCGTAACTGAAAAAGCTAGTGTGAGAGCCAAACTAGCTCCATTTTGTTGTTTACAGCACAAGCCACAATACAAGCCCCATTCCTAGCTGTTTACCGCATAGCCTTCCCGCCAGTGAAACCTGCAGGGCCACTCCCTGCTGCCTTCCCCCACCCCAGTTGCACAGCTACTGCACTGTAAACTGAGTCACCTTAGGCAAATAACTGCTATAATAAATAGTAAGTTTCTATTACCTTGAAATACAGGTAACCAGGTTGCACCAACTCTAGCCCCCGGTTAAGGGACCCTCCACCCCTCACCTGTACCAAT
>CAUYTI010010677.1:0-11303 GCA_963575145.1 Galago senegalensis | reverse complement strand
TTAAAAGAACAGGTGTGGGAGGCAGGTGGGGTTGGTGTCTTTTTGGTATTTTGAAATATTTCTTAATGACTGGAAGAAAATATGCCAAAATATTAACAGTGGTAGTTGTTTTTATATGATGGGTCAATTGCTGATTTTTTTAATGTATTTATTTGTACTTCCATGCTCTATGAAGGTCACTATGAAAGTCTTGAGACAGACTGTGTTATGGTCCATTACTTAACTTCAAAGTAAGAGTTGACAGCAGTGTTTTTCCTGATTCACCCTGCAAGTTTCAACTTGCTCTGCCTACTGGTGTTGCTGGGAGGGCCTCATTTGTTTTCATTCTAGTGGTTCTTAGTTGGCATCAGCTATGGATCTGGGACGAGAGCACATTTGCATGATGATTTTCTATGATTTTAAAAGTGTATTCAAGAAGTCTCAAAGCCTTGGACATTTGCAGTGGGCTTTTGGGGACCTCCCTTCTTCCCACGTAACAATTTTTCAGTGGTTTCAAGAATTTAGAAGAGGCCACTGAACTTCATTGAAAGATAAGGAGTGGAGTGGGTGTTGGGCAATCACAGTAACAGAGGAAAATGTTGCTGTGGAAAAAATGATTAAAGAGGAAACAATTGACATTTAAGGACTTTGAAGCAGCACTGTAGATTGGATCTCCAGCAGTGTCCAAAATCCTGCACAATCATCTTCAAGTCAGGAAAATGACATCCCAATGGGTGCTTCACACTTTGAAAGATAAGCAAAAGCATATCCATGTTGAATGGTGTAAAGAAATGCTGGTGATATTTGACAAGTCTAGAAGCATTTCTGACATCCTTACTGGTGATAAAACCTGGATTTATCAGTTTGATCCAGAGCAGTGGTTCTCAACCTACCTACTGCCACAGCCCTTTAATATAGTTCTTGTGGGTTGCAACCCACAGGTTGAGAACCGCTGATCCAGAGAATAAATGTCAGTTGACAGTGTAATTTTTCCCTGATGAAAATCCACCAACAAAAGTGAGAGGGCCCAAAGTGTAGGAAAGAAAATGGTGGCAACTTTCTCTCTGAAAGTTGTTATGGGCTCGGCGCCTGTGGCTCGGGTTGTTAGGGCACCAGCCACATACACCTAAGGTGGTGGGTTCAAGTCCAGCCCAGACCCGCCAAATAACGATGACAGCTGCAACCAAAGGATGGCCGGGCGTTGTGGCGGGCGCCTGTGGTCCCAGCTGCTTGGGAGACTGAGGCAGGAGACTTGCTTGAGCCCAGGAGTTGGAGGTTGCTGTGAGTGTGATGCTATGGCACTCTACCCAAGGGGATAGCTTGAGGCTCCGTCTCAAAGAAAAAATATATATATATTAATAATAATAATGTATAAGGACAGGGCAGAACTGAATTCAATTCAAATTTCACTTCTATCAGTTACTAGTAAAACCCCAGAGTTGTCATTTCTGTGAGGCACTTTCCGTGTTTTCCATAAATTTCTTGTGCCATAAAAAAAAAATATGAAGTGATTTCAATTTTTCAGTCAACAAAACAAAAAAGAGGACAAGTAATCAGAGATGTACAATAAAGGAAAGCATATTTTATAATATCAAGCAGGAGCTAGATAGTACTTTGACAAATCACTGAACTTTCAGAGTATTTCCTTTTGTAAAAATAAATACTTATATACAGTTTTATATAGATTCAAAAGGGCAATCATACTATTCATTCTGGGGTTTTTACATATACATTTTTTTTTCCTTTCTCTACTTCCTACTTCAGTAACTCTCCCATGTTAGCAAATCTGTGTAGCCTTTCTTGTTTTTCCTCAACGGAATCACATAGATAATTCACACACACATACATACATGCAGACACACCCATAAACATATTAATAGTAGGCCTTTTCCAACAGAATACCTATACTTCTGCATAATGTTTTCTTCACTATCTTGTACAAATCTCTCTAAGTCAAATAAGTCAAATGATATGGTTCCATTTTTTTTTTTTTTTGAGACAGAGTCTCAAGCTGTCACCCTCAGTACAGTGCTGTAGCATCACAGCTCACAACAACCTCAAACTCTTGGGCTCAAGCTATACTCTTGCCTCAGTCTCCCAAGTAGTTGGGACTACAGGCGCCCACTGCAACGCCCAGCTATTTATGTTATTGTTGCTATTGCAGTTGTCATTGTTCAAACCTACCAGCGTTGGTATATTAGTGTATGTGGCCGGCGCCCTACCCACTGAGCTCTGGGCGCCACCCATTTCACTATTTTTAAAGGCTAGCTAATATTCCACCCTGTGCAGGTAACATACATTATCTACTTCCCTGCTGACAGGATTCACTTTGTTTTCTGATTTATGCTGCTTAAAACCATGCTGCAATGAACTTCCCTGAGCATGCACCATTGCCTGGCTGTTTTGCATCTGTGGGCTACAATTCCAGAAATGACAGTACAAAGAGAATACACATATTTATGTATTCTTTATTTTATAGGTGTTAGCAGATTATTTTTCAAAAAGGCAACATCAATCCCTTTTTCCATTAATACTGTTTTAAAGTACACTCTTCTCTTCCAATAATAGGTATTACCTCATAATTTGCCAGTCAATCTTTTCAGATACAGTCGTCTTCTAGCCACTAAGACTGATTCTTCTGTGACTTGTATACTTTCCCTATTGTTCCACGGGGGTGTTTAATACTATAATACTATATTATAGTGTTAACTCTTTGTCATCTACTTTGCCAATACTGTTTCCTTAAATCTCTTTCCTATATTATAGCGTTAACTCTGTCATCTACTTTGCCAATACTGTTTCCTTAAATCTCTTACTTGTCCATTTGTTACACATACATTTTAAAATATATTTATATGGTCTAATGTTTGTTTTTATGCACCTTAGAAAGGAAGTCAGTAAACTACAATATGTAAACTGTATTAGTAGAAATAAAGTCATATTGAAACATAAGCCTTGGCTCAGTGCCTATGGCTCAGCCACATACACCTAAGGTGGCGTGTTTGAATCCAGCCCAGGCCGTCAAACAACAATGATGGCTGCAATCAAAAAAAAAAAAAAAAAAAAATAGGCTCAGCGCCTATAGCTCAACTGGCTAAGGCACCAGCCACGTACACCTAAGGTGGCGGGTTCAAATCCCCAACCCAGACCCGCCAAACAACAATGACGGCTGCAACCAAAAAATAGCCGGGCATTGTGGCAGGCGCCTGTGGTCCCAGCTACCTGGGAGGCTGAGGCAGGAGACTCGCTTGAGCCCAGGAGTTGGAGATTGCTGTGAGCTGTAATGCCACGGCACTCTACTCAGGGAGACAGCTTGAGGCAGAAAGAAAGGAAGGAAAGAAAGGAAGGAAGGAAGGGAGGGAGGGAGGGAAGAAAGGAAAGAAAGGAAGAAAGGAAAGGAAGGAAGGAAAGAAAAACGAAACACAGCCTTGTCCATTCACGTCTGTAGCAAAGCTGAGTAACTGCAATAGAAATTATCTGGCACACAAAGTCTAAAATATTTCATATCTGACCCTTTACAGGAAAACACTGCCAACAGTTCTACATAGAGTGTTCAGAAAATGGTTGTATTTCTTCCCACCACCACTCCTAAAAGAATTTAAGATCCAAAAGGATTTTGTATATTTTACTCATAGCTACAACAGTACCTGCCAATTAATGCAATGACTTCTTGCTTTTATATGTGTGTTTTTGTGTGTGTGTGTGTATATATATATATATTAAATTGTTGGAGATTCACTGAGGGTACAAGAAACCAGGTTACACTGATTGCATTTGTTAGGTAAAGACCCTTTTACAATCATGTCTTACACTGATTGCATTTGTTAGGTAAAGACCCTTTTACAATCATGTCTTACCCTCAAAAGGTGTGGCACGCACCAAGACTCTACCCCCTCCCACTTTTATATTCTTAATATGAAATAGGGCTAAGTAGGCCAGGTGCGGTGGCTCACGCCTGTAATCCTGGCACTCTGGGAAGCCGAGGCAGACAGATGGATTGCCTGAGCTCACAGGTTTGAGACCAGCCTGAGTGTGAGACCTCACCTCTAGAAAATAGCTGTGTGTCATGAGGGGCACCAGTAGTCCCACCTACTCGGGAGGCTGAGACAAGACAATCACTTGAGCCCAAGAGTTTGAGGGTGCTGTCAGCTATGACACCAGGACACTCTACCAAGGGTGACAAAGTACAACTCTGTCTCAAAAAAAAAAGAAAAGAAAAGAAAAGAAATAGGGCTAAGTATTAATGATATTATAATACCACTGTTACTATAAAAAAAAAAAATCTTTTGGCTCGGCGCCTGTGGCTCAAGTGGCTAAGGCACCAGCCACATACACCTAAGGTGGTGGGTTCGAATCCAGCCTGGGCCTGCCAAAAACAACAATGATGGCTGCAACCAAAAAATAGCCAGGCATTGTGGTAGACGTCTGTAGTCCCAGCTACCTGGGAGGCTGAAGCAGGAGACTCGCTTGAGCCCAGGAGTTGGAGGTTGCTGTGAGCTGTGATGCCATAGCACTCTAACCAGGGGGATAGCTTGCGGCTCTGTCTCAAAAAAAAAAAAAAAAATCTTTTTTCTTAGCAATGTACAATTTTATTACAAAAAATCAGTAACAAACAATGTCCTGAAAGTGTTTTAGCCAAAAATCATCCCAATTAATAAGAATATGTTTTATGGGAAAGCAATTTGAGCTCATTTTTATGTTAAAAGTCAATAACTTGTTTAAAGGATTCTCTATATTCAGGAATCAAATCATAGCACTCACAATAATTTACTCTTATTATCAACTACTTTTCATTTGATCATTTAATCACTGATCAAAGTGATTAAGTATTTTCAACCTAAAGTATTTCATGAGGAGGGAGAACATTTTCCCCCACTAAACTCCATTTCCAACACTACAACTTTAGGTTCCGGGCTCAGCCCGTCTACAAGACAAGACATACTCAGGTTAAAACATGCTCATCTTAGCACTCAGACTGTTTGTAACACATGTCAGATGGGGCATCTTTGTTGTTACTTTGCTTCCAAGCATAATTTTACAGTAGACTGTGATATTACTGCACGCTTTATTCAGCTTAGTACAGATGCGCTTTTTTAAAGGCCAAAATATAATGTACAATCCTTTCAACTTTACTGTTCATTCAAAAAATTTCATTATAAAATATTGGGAGGAAATATTCCAGGATCACGGGGGGGGGGGGGGAAGCTCTCACTAACACTACAGTCTCATCTCTATCACTCCACAAAATAAACTTTGCCCTTTTAAACTACTAAATTACAGTAAACAACATCCATCTTTCAAATTCATGGTCAACACCAGCTAAAATTCACACTAATACATCATTATGTCTAAGAACATTCTTTCCTTTACCGTTTAGGTACTTATGGAAAGGTTACATAATCCCTAGAGCAAAGCAGTTAACATTCACCTTGCCCTTTTAAGTTTGACAAATTTTTACATCTTTTTTTAATCCCTATTCTGTTTAGATAGTTCTGCTGATAGTGAACAAGGACATCTTGATAAGTCAAAACATGTCCAGAAATTTGTCTTATGAAAGCAGGAACTCCTACTTACTAAATATAATAATCCACCATCCGGACAGGAGTGCAATAGAAACGAAGAAAGTACAGAGAACAGACAAGGAATAACAAAGAGAATAAAAATCCATTTCCAGGTCTTCAATGACTGGATACAGAGGGAAAAACTTGTAATAAAAAGGAAAGATCATACGATCACATACATGTCAAGAAAGAGTTATGCTATGCAAGTACAGGATAATTACATTTCCAATAAGCTGGAATTTAAAATAAAAAAGGTTGAAGTAGCAGCAAGTAGATGAAAGGTGGCCCCTTTAACATTTGCTCCTGGAGTCCAGCAACTCTCAGCAGTTGGCTGGAGACTAAGCTGGACGATCCTGTGGAGTTCCAACAAAGGGACGAAACAAACTCCAGTCCCCAGGGGCCCCCTCCCGACAACGCGTGAAACTTGATAAATGATTGCTCTGTCAGGGGACGAGGAGATGGAGATGGAGACGTCTGGGAGCAGAGGGGGAATGTATCTAATTTGGGAGGCCAAGGGGGAAGGAGGAGACAGAGAAGGCAGAATGGTAGACGAGGGACAAGACCACCTTATAACACAGATATTCAACCAGAGAACCTAGAAACAGACACCACAAAACCCAAAAGCATCTCTTAGAATGGAAGTCACAGCCTAGTTCTTCTCAAGTTACTAGGATTTTAGGGGGAAAATTTTCACCTTCCATACATAATCCACTCTCTAGTCTCAAGTCCAAGCTTAAGAAAGCACTGCTCTGAGGTTACTTCATTCATTTGGGGATGATGTGAAATACAAATTCCTTTCCTAGCACCCTAGCCCATCACTAAAGAATGCAGATTCAGAACTGAAAGCCAGAAGCAGAGGAGGCCAAAGCTCAGCTCAATTTAAGGAAACATTAATTACCCTAAACAAAAACAGGAGAAGTTCACATCTGGGACCCAACACTTACATTCTCCTCCTTCCTCTCCTCTGGAGCGTGTGCATCAGGTATTTATACAACCTCTTGCTGACCGGGGATTGATATTGGTCCCATAGGACTTCCCTGTTGGAGGAAAACTCAACTGGTGACAAACTCAGTCAGCACTGCACAGGCATTTCAGATGTAGGCGCAGAAGCCATCTCAACTTGAAAAAAAGGTTTTGTTAGAATAGGTCATAGTGTAAATATCACTTCTTTAACATCAGTTACCCATAGATTAGTTAATTCAAAAGGGACATTCTTGTGGTTTAAGTATCTCAAGAAAGACCATAAAGGCCATAAATTAAGCAAGTTTACATGTCAAAGGCAGGAACAAATAAGCAACATGTAAAGAATTCTTTTTTTTTTTTTTTTTGGTTGCAGCCATCATTGCTGTTTGGCAGGCCCGGGCTGGGGATTCGAACCCGCCACCTTAGGTGTATGTGGCTGGTGCCTTAGCCGCTTGAGCCACAGGCGCCAAGCCCATGTAAAGAATTCTTAACTGATCCAAGTCTTTCCTATGACACTCCAAATTCTTATTTCAGGAACTAGAGATAGGTAATATTGCTGTTATAATAAAAGTATTACATTGTATTAAAAACTTTAAAAGCTGAATTAAGCTGAGATACACAAACAACAAATTGTATAATAAGAAAATGAAGTTAGGGTATTTACTTCTTCTGATGCCCAGTGCTCTTTAACTTATAATTCATATTCTATGGCCACAAATCTAATATATTATATTTGATTATGTTAATTAATGGTTAGAGAGACACTATATAGTCTAAATGGACCGGACAACCAGGAGGAATGAAATCACTACTGGGTGGCTCACACCTACAATACCAACACTCTGGGAGGCTACGGTGGAAGGATAGCTTGAGCTCAGAAGTTTGAGGTTGCTGTGAGCTAAGGAAACAGCAAAATTCTGTCTCCTTCCTCCCCTCCAAAAAAAATCACTATTTAATTGGGTTGAGGATTCTGTTTATATTAGTTTAACTTTTCTTTTGAGAGTAAAAAAGATCCAGTGAGTCTATTCTAGGAAAAATATACTTCTGGCCTTTCCAAAATTTTCATTAAACAAAATGCTGTGAACAGTGTCACTTGCTAATCTGCCACCTTCCTTGCCAGGTTACCTAGCTGGAAAGGGGTCCCAGGGCTTCCTAAAATTTTAGAGGTGAGAGAAGAGGCACTGAACCATAAATCTTACTTTGAAATGAACTAATTCCAACCAACAATTCACAAAAGTACAGTCTTGAAATTATACAACCCTGTCTCCAAATTCTATTTCACTTTACAATCTTTCTGCCAAGGTATGGGTCTTTATAAATTTCTGTTCATGAACTGTCTGCCTCAATCACAGAATTTCAAAATTTGAAAAGATTTATGGGTTAACTAGTCAAAGTTTTATCTGCAAAATGGTAGCATGCACAAAATGTTTATTTCTGTCCTCAGTTTTATCTTTAGTATTTTTGTTTAACTGGCTATCCAACATTTTAAAAAAAAGCTTGGGGAGAACTTACATAAAAACACAGGTATCTCTCTTCTCCTGACAAATTAGGTCTGATTCTGATTTACAGTTCTTTATGATTCAGCTGGAGCTAATGGGTAGCTACCCCTGTTATAGACTGGACATACATCCTTAACCCCCTCCCCCAGCCAACTGTATATCACAGGGACCCTCCTGTCCACCACCAACTGTATATTATCAGACCCGCTCCCTCAGCAAGTTATCTATCTGACCCTGTTAAGTATTTTGAAGTTTTGACATTCAGCTCTACAACTTCAGTGACTGATGGGTTAGAGTATACTTGAACAATGCCCAGTATGTGTTCTTTTCCAAGTCCTTTCTATCCTTCATCAGTCCCAGATAATGTGGTTGCTCTCCTCTTCAAGTCCCCGACTTGACCCTATCCATTCACCTGTAACACCTAGGAGTTAACAAAATACTCTGTGACCAGTTAAGACAGGGCTTACATTGCCTTTATTCTGAACAGCAGTAGCGTAAAGGTGTTCCATCACCCAAAACAGCTACAAAAGAAACTCCTAAATAAAATATATATGAAGAGAACATAAGAAAGATAGGAGTGGCTCGGCGCCTGTGGCTCAAGTGGCTAAGGTGCCAGCCACATACACCTAAGGTGGCGGGTTTGAATCCCCAGCCCGGGCCCGCCAAACAACAATGATGGCTGCAACCAAAAAATGGCCAGGCATTGCGGTGGGCACCTGTAGTCCCAGCTACTTGGGAGGCTGAGGCAGGAGACTCGCTTGAGCTTAGGAGTTGGAGGTTGCTGTGAGCGGGATGCCATGGCACTCTACCCAGGGGGATAGCTTGAGGCTCCGTCTCCGGAAAAAAAAAAAAAAGAAAAGAAAAGAAAAAGAAAGAAAGAAAGATAGGAGTGTGATAGCTTAGCTAGGAAACAAAAAGTTGTTCTAATCCATGGTTGAGTTTATTTCTAGGCTACTAGAAAAGGGATTATTAAGGTGACAGCTTAATGAGTTAAGGTCCACAAAGTTAGACTAGGGTTTTGCCCTTGAAAATTTTTCTATTGCCACCATTTAAAGCAGTATGTCTCAAAGCCTAAGGTCCCGTCCCCTTGTTGTTGGTGATTTGTTTGATAGGTTGAAAACTGTGTAATAAACGTGATGATGCTGTCAATCTTTTAAAAATAAATAAATAAAGCAGTGTGTCCTAAAACAAGATCCTTAGTCTACCTCTGTCAGCTCTCCAGAACCAGGTTTTAGAAGCTGCATTGCAAACAAGCAACCTAATGGTTCTAAACACACTCAAGTTTGACAAATAACTAAATTTTACCAATGTTGCCTGGAAGAGTGGATCAAGTCTCTGTTAAGACTTCTACCAAGGAGGGTGGCACCTGTGGCTCAGTGAGTAGGGTGCCAGCCCCATATACCGAGGGTGGCAGGTTTGAACCCAGCCTGGCCAAACTGCAATAAAAAAATAGCCGAGCATTGTAGCAGGCGCCTGTAGTCCCAGCTACTTGGGAGGCAAGAGAATCGCCTAAGCCGAGCTAGAGGTTGCTATGAGCTGTGACAGCACAGCACCCTACTAAGGGCGACAAAGTGAGAATCTGTCTCTTTAAAAGAAAATACTTCTACCAAGAAAAGCAAAAGCTCTTTATCTTTCCCTTTCTTCTTTTCTTAACTCTACGGCATAGTGAAGTGCTTGACACATAGCAGCACTCATTTATTCAATATAATTTTTCACCCCAGTGCTTTATGTTAAACACTGGAGAATTAAGTGTGACTAAATAATTTCTAATAACCTTATATTCCAGCATCTCTAGTTTATGCATTAGAAAAGTATTTCTCAAACTATTTATCATTGCCACCCCTTTAAGGAACTGATTTGCCCCTGCTAAATTGTCCCTAAACCATGAAATTTCAGTATTACAGACAGAGTTTATATACTGCAGCCACAAGCCACTGTAATGGCTTACCATCCTACACAAACATGCAAGCGAACAAATTTTCACCACTTTGGGAGCAATAACATCCCCATGAGAATGCATTCAATTGTATTTGGGTATTCAAAGTAACAAGGCAGTGATGAGGAAAATGAAACTCTAATTTTAACTTCTTTGACCAAACCAACCACAATTTGAGGTGGTATGTATTACTAACAAAGTTTTACATACAAACTTTCCCTAAGCTGGGTAATGCACTTTTAACTCAACTATCATTGAGACAAAATACACACGAAAAATGTTTCTAATGTTTTCAGATGCACAAACACTAGGCCTTCACACCCATACTAACTTTGCCAGTAAGTGCTATCACTCATAACAATTCAAAGAATTAACTCTCCTGTTTGCCAATGCTGTAAGTGTTCCGCCCAAAAGTTAGTGCAGCACTTACTTAGGCAACCAGAAAAGTACCAGGAAAAACATCACACATAGTTTGTCATATTTACAAAGCACGTGTCAACAAGAGCCAAGACTTATTTAAAGTCTGTGAAAACTATAATCAAAAGACAAAAACAAGTTAGTGTTGGCAAGGATGAGGAAAGACTAGAACCCTCATACACTGCTGGGGAGAATGGAAAATGGTGCAGTAACTTTGGAAAAGTCTGGCAGTTCTTCAAAAGGTTAACCCATACACCCAGGAATTTTAATTCTCATCCATATTCTGTCTCTCCATACAGATACATACACACAAATATATACACACACATCCCAAAAGAAATGAAAAAACACAAAAACACACATGAACACAGGGTGCAGAGGCTGGCACCTGTAATCCCAGCACTTGGGAGGCTGAGGCAGGGGGAGGGAGGAATGCCTGAGTTCACAGGTTTGAGACTAGCCTGAGCCTGAGAGAAACCCCATCTCTAAAAAACAGCCAGGCGTTGTGGTGGGCACCTGTAGTCCCAACTATTTGGGAGGCTGAGGCAAGAGGATCACTTGAACCTAAGAGTTTGAGGTGGTTGTGAGCTAAACCACCATAGCACTCTATTAAGGGTGACCAAGTGAAGACTCTGTCGTCCCCCTCCCCCAAAAAAACAAAAACACGTATTAAGAATATTCATAGCAGGCTCGGTGCCTATAGCTCAACCGGCTAAGGCGCCAGCCACGTACACCTAAGGCAGCGGGTTCAAATCCCCAGCCCGGACCCGCCAAACAACAATGATGGCTACAACCAAAAAATAGCCGGGCGTTGTGGTGGGCGCCTGTGGTCCCAGCTACTTGGGAGGCGGAGACAAGAGACTCGCTTGAGCCCAGGAGTTGGAGGTTGCTGTGAGCTGTAATGCCACGGCACTCTACCCAGGGGGACGGCTTGAGGCTCTGTCTCAA
>CAUYTI010010676.1:0-10496 GCA_963575145.1 Galago senegalensis | reverse complement strand
TGCCTCCGCCTCCCAAGTAGCTGGGACCACAGGCGCCCACCACAACGCCCGGCTATTTTTTGGTTGCAGCCGTCATTGTTGTTTGGCGGGTCCGGGCTGGGGATTTGAACCCGCCACCTTAGGTGTACGTGGCTGGCACCTTAGCCGGTTGAGCTACAGGCACCGAGCCTCTCCAACTTTTTTTTTGTGAGACAGTCTCACTTTGTCCTCTTTAGTAGAGTGCTGTGGCATCATAGCTCACAGCAACCTCCAACTCCTAGGCTTAGGCGATTCTCTTGCTCAGCCTCCCTAGTAGCTGGGACTATAGGTGCCTGCCACAATGTCCGGCTATTTTGTTTAGCTGGCCCAGGCCGGGTTTGAACCCACCAGCCCTGGAGCACATGGCTGGCGCCCCAACCACTGAGCTACAGGTGCCCGGCCTCCAACTTTTTTGAGACAGAGTCTTATACTGTTGCCCAGGCTAGAGTGCCATGGTGTCAGGTCAGTTCATAGTAACCTCAAATGATCCTCTTGCTGCACCCTCCCCAGTAGCTTGGACTATACACATATGCCACCATGTATGGCTAATTTTTTCTATTTTAGTAGAGAGAGGGTCTCAATATGTTGCTCAGGCTGGTCTTGAACTCCTGAGTTCAACGGATCCTCCTAGGTCAGCCTCCCAGAGTGCTAGGATTGTATGTGTGAGCCATGGTACCAGGCCTAGGATAACTTTTTTTTTTTTCTTGAGATGGAGCCTCAAGCTATCCCCCTGGGTAGAGTGCCATGGCATTACACTCACAGCAACCTCCAACTCCTGGGCTCAAGCGAGTCTCCTGCCTCAGCCTCCCAAGTAGCTGGGACCACAGGTGCCTGCCACAACACCCGGCTATTTTTTGGTTGCAGCCGTCATTGTTGTTTGGCGGGCCCGGGCTGGATTCGAACCCACCACCTTAGGTGTATGTGGCTGGTGCCTTAGCTACTTGAGCCATAGGTGCTGAGCCAGCCATCATTGTTGTTTGGTGGGCCCGGGCTGGTGATTCAAACCCGCCACTCTAGGTGTATGTGGCTGGCGCCTCAGCCGCCTGAGCCACAGGCACCGAGCCTAGGATAACATTTCTGAATGATGGACCAGCTCAATGTCCTGTTTCAGTCCACAATCCCACTAACCCTACTCTTCCCTGCTGGAGGGCAGATGAGAAACACTGGTTCTGCAATCTCATTCACTCTGCTAGGTGCTGATTGTCAAGCAAAGGCTCACCTTTGTGGGGAGGATTAAAACCTGCCCAAACTACATCATGATGGTTTCTCACATTGCAAAGGGTTATTACTATGGGCTAAGTGGGTTTAGGCTACCTTCCCCAGTTTGCCTCTTATGAATACAAACTACTGCCTTTCCCAGGACAGGAATGATTCCTGACTCAACAGAGGGATGGCTCAATTAAGGCTGCTATGCCTGTGTGTAACCTCTGGGCTGGCTGGGGATGGCCTTATTCTTCACATTTCCAAGTAGGCCTAGCCTGCTGCCTAGCAGGAAATCATGGCAGGCTCATCACCTGTCTTGAGCCCCAGGGCTGCTGCAGGGCATGCTGGGCTTCCTCTTGGACTTGCCTTACTATGGGCTGACCTTCACCCCTGGGACCAATTCTTCACTCCTCTGTCCTGAAAAAATATTAAACTTTCTTATTTGTCAGTCTCTAGCATCATTTTTCTTTGTCCACATGGCTCTTGAGGTGCCAACCCAACACCTGCCTCTCTGGCCTCCAAAGCAGGCTTTGAATAGGTTCCTCTTGAGAGGGATCAGGTCTTTAAGAACTAATGTGGATTAGACACCCCATCACTGCTCCTCCAGGGAGCTAGCTTTACCTCTCCATCTCTGCAAGTTGTATCTATGTCCTGAGTGGCAACAGCTTCTAGAATGTTCCTTCTCCAGTTGCTTTGTGCATGCACATCCTTGTCCTATCTAAATAACCACACAGCTGATGCACTTCCACGTTTAATAAGCCATGTTCTCAGTTAAGCCAACGTACCCTGATTCTGTGTGTGGGGTGTTAGTGGGTGGGCCTGGGGCTGCGAAGACCATCATCTGCCAGCTAGAAGACATGTCTGGAATGGGAACATGTGGCAGTATATCTGCCACAAAGACAACTTAGGCAAAGGCAGCCAGCTGGTAATGTGATATCCAACAGAAAAGTATGCACCAGGACACTAAGGTAGCTAATGGCCCAGCAGAGGGAGACAGAAGTATGGCAATCAGGGAAGAAGGCAGGTCAAGGGACACAAGGCTTTCAAGAACTGGTGTTCTGTTGGGGAATTTGCCACCTACACCTATGGAACTCCCATTGTGAAGACAGTAGGGCCTGCCTATGACTTTACTGTTGAGGGTTCCCATAGGGTCAGATGGTGCTATTGGGAAGAAGCTGAGCCTACAGGCTCTTAGAATGGGACTCCTCTTTGTACCAGGTCCAGATAGGAAATGAGGCTGTGGGGCATAATGGGACCATTTTATACCAACTGCTTAGTACCTCCTTAGTAGAGGGCAAGGTACAAACACAAAATCCCATGGGTATTAAGTAATCGAGGTCACTCCAAGGGCTTAGCTGGTGGGCTCTGCCTCTTTTAGGCACCCCGCTTACTCCTAAGAAGGACTGAGAGGAGTAATAGGACAGTTGGGAAATGACAATTTCCTTTGCTTGGCTAACACCTAGAGAGATCTGGCTGGGCTAGGCAGATGGGTGTTTGGTGCCTCTGGAAGGGGCCAGTAGGGCACCCTGCCTTATATGTGAATGGTCAGCTAAGTAGCCATAGAGTATAAGGCCTGGCCCAGGCCAGGATTTCCTGGCTCTTTGCCAACAAAGCAAAATCAAAGAAATTCAGGAAGCTCAAAACTTAGGGGAGAACAGACTTCCCATGCACATCCCAGAGCTGATAAACCTCAGGCTTCCCCTTAGAGGGACAAATCTTCATGGGATCACATCCTGGGGGATAGGAAAGAGGGATCAGGAAAAAACCAAAGTCAAAGAATAGACTGTTGGCCTCCCCAATACAGAGGCTTCTCCTGAGCTAAGTGAAGAGGAGCACAACTACTTTCCTCAAGGCACGCACATAAGAGTCAAGGCAAATTCTTCATTCTCCCAGTGCCTAGGGCTGTTGAGGCGGTAAGGCTAAGGGCAGTGGAGGTCTAGCCCTCCAAGCACTGGGGTACTCCTTGTCTGCAACCCTGAGCTCCCGCAGTAGTCCTTGGAGTCTAGGTAGCAACAAAACCCAGTGTTGAAGTCAGCAAACCCAGAGATGGCCTTGGAGACCCTTCTGCTGCCTTCCTTTATTCTCTGTGGGTTTTGAAAGGTTCGTTTGCTGCCATTTCCCTGAAAGTGATGGAGAGAGAAAAGAGGGGGGTTAATCCATGGACAGCAAAACAACTCCTGAGATTGGCTCTTCTCAGCCCCCTGGGAGCTGAGCTGGGCTCAGAAAGACCACATTGCAAACTAGATCTCTCTGCTAATCTCTGACAATCTACCCTGGACCTACCACCTTCCCTGCAGACACATTCTTCCTCCTGGGTGTCCCACCTTAGGGCACTGCGATCCTTCCATAGGTGGCTAAGATAGAAACCTGGGCATGGCAGCCTTTCTAATTGGCCTCTAGCCTTCTTGGATCCTTTTATCTATTTACCAAGAAGCAGGTAATTATAAAGGCAAATTAGATCACGTGAGAGCCTGCCTTGCTGAGTCAGTACTTCAGTGGCTCCCTGGGACCAACATGCTCTCATGTTCAAGCATCACAGCCTTATCTATACTTCCAATATGCAACCCTTGTCCTTGCTGCCTTTTTTTTTTTTTTGAGACAGGAGCCTCAAGCTGTCCCCCTGGGTAGAGTGCTGTGGCATCACAGCTCACAGCAACCTCCAACTCCTGGGCTCAAGTGAGTCTCCTGCCTCAGGCTCCTGGGTAGCTGGGACCACAGGCGCCCACTGCAATGCCCGGCTATTTTTTGGTTGCAGCCGTCATTGTTGTTTGGTGGGCCCGGGCTGGATTCGAACCCGCCACCTTGGGTGTACGTGGCTGGCACCTTAGCCACTTGAGTCACAGGCGCCGAGCCTGTCCTTGCTCCTTGATCTTGCTCTGTCCATTCCATTTGTCTGGTACACTATGCCACCCCATGGCCTTTGATCGCAGCTTAGGTTACTTTCTTGGGAGAAGCCTTCCCTGACCACCCATACTCCTGCCTTCCCCTTATCAATCTCTGGCTCCCCCTGTGAGTAGGGCCTAGGTTGTTCATGTTCTCTGGGACCCTGCCATGTAGTAGGAGCTCAGAGATTAGCTGAATGAATGCCCTGATTAGTGAGTTCACATTTTTACAGATGAGGCTCACTTTCATAAGGTCAGACATTGTGCTAGGGACAGAATTTCCTGCACCCCCCCTTTTTTGTTACAGTCTCATTTTGTCACCCTTGGTAGAGTGCCATGCCATCATAGTTCACAGCAACCTGAAACTTGGGCTCAAGCCATTTTCTTGCCTCAGTCTCCCAAGTAGCTGAGACTATAGGCACCTGCCACAATGCCCAGCTATTTTTAGCTGAGGTCTCAATCTGGCTCAGACAGGTCTGGAACCTGAGAGCTCAGGCAATCCACCCACCTCCACCTCCCAGAGTGCTAGGATTACAAGTCTGAACCACCGTGCCCAGCCCTCAAGTTCCTGCCTTCTCAACTGAGGGGCTTGCATGGAGTGGAATCCAAATGACCTGCCACTTAATTTCTTTGAAATTATGACAATACTACTCTCTACCCCACAGGTAGCTAATGGACTGCCCAGATATTAGTGACACCCAATTTGAAGCCTGACCTCTATGTGCAGCCTTGAAGCTTGCTGCAAAGCCCATTACCCAGCAGTGCCCTGTATCCTTAGAACTCCTCTTCCCATAACCACTACAGTGTCCCCGGACAGCCAAGCACAGGGCTGAGGTAGGGACAGATGTACTCACCATGAAGGGAAATGCGTGGAGCCATCAGGTGTGGATCCATTCTGACTGCCCAGACCTGGAGGCAGGAACACATCCAGAGCTGCAGCAGGCTGGGGTTAAGAATCTGAGCAGGTTATCAGCCTAGGTCAGGTTAGGGTGCCGCTGGCACTGTTTGATGGAGAGTGTAGTGAGGGTCCTAAGGACTAGTGGTATTGTCTGGTGAGGGTTTTGAGGAGCGGTTACATTGTGATGGGTAGACTGGCGGGGATTCTGGTCTAAAATGATATGGGGCCATGGGTCAGGGTACAACGCCAAGTTCTGATGAGGCTCTTGGGGGAAGTGGGGGTGGCTAGCCCACGGAGGTTCGTAGGGAGCCTCACCTGGGCGGTGATACAACCCGGTTACGGTGTTCCCGTAGAACCCCCACGCCAGCTGGATGCCCAGGAGACTTAGCACCAACCACAGCAGCAGCAACTTGAAGAGGGTTACGCGCATATCCTGCGCCTCCCACTCCTGCAAGAACTCGCTGCCTAGAGCGCCCAGTGCGCCCAACACCGTGGACAGCAAAGCTTGCAAAGACTGCCCAGACCAGGGCTCCGCCATGACTGACCCACGTCCTACCCGGTGTATAGTCACCGTAGTCTCCACCACGCAGGCGTGGGGGCTTCCGGGCCAGCCTCGTTAGTGCGCACGCGTATACCCAGACAGGGAGCGCTTCGCTTGCGCGAAGAGTTGGCAGTTTAGGGAGGAGTATTAAGACCGCGTACACGCATCTAGCCCCACCCTGTTCACTTAAAGGATGAGTGACTCGAAGAGTATAAAATAGCAACCGGGTCTTTTATAGCCCCAGAGTTCCCGTGATGCTCCACGCGGCTGCAATGATTGGTTAAGCGTCTTGCTGTTAGGGCGTGGACGCGCTCCTGGGCAATCGTGGTTGAGCTGTGAGTGTGCGCGCGTGCGCGGGACCGCGACTGTGGCTGGCTCGAGCCCGCTGGGCGCTCGGGGGCGCGCACGTCGCTCCCCGCCCTCCTGCCGCCGCCCGCCCTCGCTCGCTCGCGCTCCCCGCCCGCCGCCTGCCGTCCTCCGTCGGTTCTCTCGTTAGTCCGAGGTTGCCCCTTCAGCTACCGGCTCTCGTCTTCGAGCTTGGGACTGGCGGACGAGAGTACTCGTCAGGAAGAGGCTGGACTCGGAGTCGTCGCTTGAGGTGAGCGAGAGTGTTCCCTTCAAGCGCCACGGCGCCCCGGGCCCGCCCGCCCGGCACTCTTCCGGCCACCCGCCCGCCGCCCAGCCTCGGCCGCGCCCCACCTGCTGCTCCCGGCTGGCCGCCCCGTCCCGGGTCCTGACTCTTGGCCCTGCCGGGAGCCCCGCTCCCGGAGGCAGCTGCCCCGCCCGTATAGTCCCCGGAAGCGTGCCCAGTTGCCTCGCCTCCTGTGCCCCTTCCCCCGCCCGACCGGCCTGGTGGAGCCTAAGCACCCGCCCGCGGTCCCCGGCTCTTCCTCTCTCCCTGCAGCTCTGGGCAGGGCGGGGGCTCCGGGCCAGGCGGGCAAAGCGCGCGTGGTTGTTGGAGTTGAAATGGGAAAGAAACTCTTTCTAACTCCATTTTACCTTTTGCATTTATCGGAGACTTAATCACCGATCGCCGTTGAAGTCCGGTTATGCTTTGGATAGATTTCTTTTAATGCGGTATTCTTAGAGATTGTGTAAGTAAAAGATTGTGTTGAAATCTTCGGACTATATAGAAGAAAAGGTATTTTCTAGTTGAAAAAAGAAGTCACTTGAATGATTTAAGCGATTTTGCATGAAAATAGATGCAGTTTTGCTTTGTCTAAATTACTACCTTGATTAGGAATCACCTAAGCATGTGTACTTTTGGATCCACAGTTACAGGTCCTCTTTATTAAATAGTACTACTTTCATCCAAATTGATTTGGTCAAAACCATGTTTAGTAATATATGGTGGAAGGGTGGCATCTGAAGAATTGGTTCCATTTTTTAAAATAGTGCTAATTTTAAAACTCTTCTTGGTGACTTGTTTGGTTCTTATCTTAAGACACTCTTTTGAATGTTTCTTGCAGGTATGTAATCAATTCTCTTGTCAAACCTAAAGGGGAGAAAATACTTGAAAAACCAAAAACACCCATACTTTAAAATGTTGTATGTGGTGAGAATTTCTCAACCACTTAGTGTCAACGCACCCAAATGTGTACTGTGTACCGTGTGGGTGATTTTTACCTTATACAAGGCTAGATAGGTCTTTGGAAAAATTTTGAGCATTTGGCACAGGTGGTGACGTTATTTGGACTGAAACACCAGACTTTTTTTTTTTTTTTTTTGGAGACGGGAGTCTCACTGTGTTGCCCTCGGTAGAGTGCTGTAGCCTCCCAGCAACCTCAAACTCTTGGGCTTAAGCCATTCTCTTGCCTCAGCCTCCCAAGTAACTGGGGTTACAGGCGCCTGCCCCAACACCAGGCTATTTTTGTTGTTGTTGTTGCAGTTGTTTAGCTGGCCTGGGCTGGGTTCAAACCCCCCACCCTCGGTGTATGTGGCTGGCACTGTAACCACTGTGCTACAGGAACCAAGCCAACACTAGATTTATTCTTGTAAAGAATGGCTTGATTAAAGGATCTCTTGATAAATTGTCTTGATTCATTCCATCTGCTTCAGTAGAGCAGTGATGACTCTTGGGGACATAAAGTGTATAAGATGCAATTTGATTTCAGTCCAAGTCTAGTGCTAGACTTATAACTTTTGTTCTCATAAAAATCTGTGCTGGAAGTAAGCAAATGGGAATACTGTATCTTCACAGATCCAGAATTTTAAATGTAAAAGATCCTTCAGGATTGGTATTCTAACCCCATTTGCAGATGAGGAAACTGAGTCCCAGAGACTTAAATTTCCCAAGAGTGTAATAGAACTGTTTTTATTTTTTTTCCCCTCTCTCTGCAAGGTATTCTCCATGTACTCCTATATAGCTGGCTTAGAATCAGCTAAAATTTGGGACTTCTTGATACCTTCTTTTATACCTTGTTTGTGCATATTTTGGAGAATCTGAAAAATTTATTTACCAAACAAGTTTCAGTTCATTAGTTTTCACCGTACTCTCCTCCTCTAACTGTAGCCAGTTGAAGGAGAGAGATGAACATACAGGGAACCTGGCTGACTTAGTCATGGCTTTCCATGTTTGGTTGCTCTTGACAGACCAACTTTTAGAGCAAGGCCCAGACTTCCCTGCTCCAAGGCCAACATAATTATGTCAGGTTAAGATGATTTTAGGCAACTGTGGATCCTTTTTTTTTTTTTTTTGAGACGGAGCCTCAAGCTATCCCCCTGGGTAGAGTGCCATGGCATCACGCTCACAGCAACCTTCAACTCCTGGGCTTAAGCGAGTCTCCTGCCTCAGCCTCCCAAGTAGCTGGGACTACAGGCACCTGCCACAACACCTGGCCATTTTTGGGTTGCAGCCATCATTGTTGTTTGGTGGGCCTGGGCTGGGGATTCGAACCCGCCACCTTAGGTGTATGTGGCCGGTGCCTTAGCTGCTTGAGCCACAGGCGCCGAGCCTGTGGGCCCTTTTGACTCTTGATTTGGGGTACTGTATATTATCAAGAAAACAGTCACCTATGCACATGTGTGTGGTATTGTTGGAGTATTTTTATAGTCCTGGTCTTTTTCTGTCAGGTAGCTCCCTTAAAAGTTTAGTTCTTAGGAGAGTAAAAACAGGCAGCTCTTCAGTAAGGTGTTCTCAATGGGGAGCAGGAGGTTGGGTGCTCCTTGTGTCTTCTTAATTGTCCTACCCAGCTGGGAGATTTATGTTACCTATGAGAAGACTGATTTCAACTTCTAAGAGAACTGATTTGAACTTAATGGGTTTATTTAGAGAACACCTTGGTTTTAATTGCATTTTGGCTGTTAGTGATAATATTAAATGGTACATAATCACTGGACTTAAAAATTTGCCATATGTTTATAGCTTTGAAAGATTCCTAGTATTTTATCTTAACCTCCATTTATTTTACCCCTTTATGCACCTGTCCAGTGGAACTGTTTGTATCTACCCATTAAAACAGCAGCAGTTCTCAGCTCGGCGCCTATAGCTCAACCGGCTAAGGCACCAGCCACAGACACCTAAGGTGGTGGGTTCGAATCCCCAGCCTGTACCCGCCAAACAACAATGATGGCTGCAACCCAAAAATAGCCGGGCGTTGTGGCGGGCGCCTGTGGTCCCAGCTACTTGGGAGGCAGAGGCAAGGACTCGCTTGAGCCCAGGAGTTGGAGGTTGCTGTGAGCTGTAATGCCACGGCACTCTACCCAGGGGGACAGCTTGAGGCTCTGTCTCAAAAAAATAAAAAAAATAAAAAAAAAAATAAAACAGCAGTTCTCAACCAGTGGGTTACAACCCACAGGAACTATATTAAAGGGCCGCAGCATTAGGAAGGTTGAGAACCACTGCATTAAAATAACTCAGTTTTAGACTTAATAGTGTTAAACATTACTTTAATAGTGCTAAATCTTACTCTGCTTTTTGGGGACGTGCTCACTGTTAAGTATTTATGATACTGATAAATTAAAATTCTGAGACAGTTTGAAGTTGGTGGTTACTGTAAAGTCCCTATTTTAAGTGTTTCTATTTCAAGTGACTTTTTTTTTTTTTTTGAGACAGTTTCATCATGTCACCCTTGGTAGAGTGCTGTGGTGTCACAGCTTACAGCAACCTCAAACTCTTAGGCCTAACCGATTCTCTTCCTTAGCCCCCCAAGTAGCTAGGACTACAGGCACCTGCCACAATGCCCGACTAACAGGTGACTCATTTTTAATCTGTGGTGGTGTAGTATTAAGTGAAGGCCTTGTATGCTTATAATTATGGTAGTTGTGTGACTGAAAATCAGGCACAGAAGCTCCTCATGCTGGCTGTTGGTCTCAAGTTTATTGGTGCTCCTTCCACATGATTCTGAATGCATTTTTATAGCTAATAATAATAAAGATATGAAGTACACACTGTTAAATTGCAACCGGTATGTAGTTTATACCAAACTGAGATTTTTTTTTTGGCTGGGGCCAGGCTTGATCTCATCACCTCTGGTATATGGGGCCCTTGCCCTACTCCTTTGAGCCACAGGTGCTGCCTGATTTTTTTTTTTTAAAGAACGAGTAAATATGCTTAAGTATATTTATGGTAGTATCATAAATTTAAATGAAGGGAAAAATGAAAGTATAAACAGCTTAATAAGTTTGGAGTGAAGTGAAAGGACAAATGAGAGAGAAATGAGATTAGAAAAATGGGTAGGGGACAGATTCAGGGCCTTTAGGACATGGGAAGTTCTTTGGGTTCTGAGTGTAGGGGAATGACATGATGGGTTCTGAGTGTAGGGGAACGACATGATGACATGATCTGATATTAAAAGAAAAAAATCGGCTTGGCGCCTATAGCTCAACCGGCTAAGGCGCCAGCCACGTACACCTAAGGTGGCGGGTTCGAATCCCCAGCCCGGACCCGCCAAACAACAATGACGGCTGCAACCCCGGGCGTTGTGGCGGGCACCTGTGGTCCCAGCTACTTGGG
>CAUYTI010010675.1:0-40163 GCA_963575145.1 Galago senegalensis | reverse complement strand
ACCTCCAACTCCTGGGCTCAAGCCAGTCTCTTGCCTCCCCCTCCCAAGTAGCTGGGACCACAGGCGCCCGCCACAATGCCTGGCTATTTTTTGGTTGCAGCCATCATTGTTGTTTGGCGGGTCCAGGCTGGGGATTCGAACCTGCCACCTTAGGTGTACGTGGCTGGTGCCTTATCCGGTTGAGCTATAGGCGCCGAGCCAGTTGCAGCCATTATTGTTGTTTGGCGGGTCTGGGCTGGATTTGAACCCGCCACCTTAGGTGTATGTGGCTGGCGTCTTAGCCACTTGAGTCACAGGCGCTGAGCCTGCTGTCTTTTCTGATACCTTCAGCTCCTGCTTCCTGCATAGGTCTGTAGTGCTCATGCTGGCTGTGTATAAATGTGGCTCGAGCCCATTTCTCTGTGAGTAGCTTTCCCTATTAGAAGACCCCCCAAAACACATTCTAAAAAAATCTAACAGGGATCTCCAACCTTTTTCCCCCCTCCACTGCACATTGAGAGAATAAAAGTTATCTTGGACCACACGTTAAATATGCAAACACTTGGCTGGGCACTATGGCTCACACCTGTAATCCTAGCACTCTGGGATGCCAAGGCAGGTGGATTGCCTTGGCTCACGGGTTCAAGACCAGCCTGAGCCAGAGCAAGACCCCGTCTCTAAAAATAGCCCAGTGTCGTGGCAGGTGCCTATAGTCCCAGCTACTTGGGAGGCTGAGGCAAGAGAATCGCTTGAGCACAAGAGTTCGTGGTTGCTATGACCTAAGACACCACCGCTCTATCCAGGGTGACAAAATGAGACTGTTTCAAAGAAACAAAAAACAAACAATTATTAACATCTTCATTTTAAGGCATAAGAAAACAAGACCAACAGGTAAAGGTCATCAGATTTGATAACCTAACTCTTGACCATTATGGTACACTAAATGGAACTAACACGTGTATTTGGTAGGATTTTGTCTTTTTTGTTGTTGTCGGATCAACACATTTTGTAAAAGCAAAAGTGATTCCTAAAGCAGCCTCTGCTTTGGGTTCTGTTCCTCTCCACAGCAGGGAAACCCCTATTATATAGGATTGACGGTTGAAGCTGGATGCAGAACTAGGGACTGGAAATTTCGAGTATGGAGGAGCACGGGAAAGCACTGATTTTTGTGAAAGAATAAGCTTCGTGGCTCAAATTCGTGAAACCTTTGTCTAAACTTCTCTTAGGAAAAAAAAAAAAATCCTGACTCCCTCGCTGGAAGCTCAATCGAGCTTTAAATTTTGAGATCATCATCTTGTGATTAGGCATCTTTACATTTGCATACCCCCCCCCAATTTCTATAACTCTAGAGTCCTGTTTGTGTTTTAAACAGAACGTGTTTCATGGGGTATGAAAATGCCACCAGAAACGGCTCTGTTCATATTATCAGGGAACTTGTTCAGAGGGTGCCGACAGTCCTGCAGAGGCAGGAATAGCCACTCGGCCTGGAGAGCCCACGATCTGTGGCTTTTCCTTATGTGGAATATCAGGAGATAAGCTCAGCCTAAATTTTGCATTTGCGTTGGTGCCCGTGCCCAGAGGACTTAGGAGCAAACGCATATTTGACACCTATTTATCTATGTCAGGGGGTTGTCATGGGAGTCAAGGTGATGTTGACTTCAGTGAGGTCCTTTGAGGAGAAGTGGTGAGGAACTGGATATATTTGCTTGGTTCTATTTTCACATCTAACTACCGTTTGCCAAAAGGTTAAGTTTCTCTCACCTCCCTGTCAGCACTCCCAGAGACCTAACCCGTGGCAGTGGGAACAGATAAGGCAGAGGAGTGCGTTACATTGTCCATGCGCTGTACTGAAAAGTAGTTTTTCTTGGCTTTTAACATTTTTTTATATTGACCGGCAATGGTTGAGAATGAGAAGCGTGTGTATTTTAAAAGAATATACTCTACTTTCTGTCAAATCTGAGACAGCAGTTAAAGAAAGGTAATGGAGGCTCGGTGCCTATGGCTCAAGCGGCTAAGGCGCCAGCCACATACACCTAAGGTGGCAGGTTCGAATCCAGCCCAGACCCGCCAAACAACAATAATGGCTGCAACCAAAAAATAGCCGGGCGTTGTGGCGGGCACCTGTGGTCCCAGCTACTTGGGAGGCGGAGGCAGGAGACTCGCTTGAGCCCAGGATTTGGAGGTTGCTGATAGCAGTGAAGCCATGGCACTCTACCCAGGCGGATAGCTTGAGGCTCTGTCTCAAAAAAAAAAAAAGAAAGGTAAGGGAGATAGAACTACCACGGGGGAATCCTAAAGAAAAAAGAATAATTGCCTGGACCAATTTATTTGTTCAAAGCCTTTAACCAAGGAAATGCAAGAGTTTGTTGACCAGGAGGGTGATTGCTGGGATCACACCTATGATTTATCACACCTATTATTTATAAGGGTATATGTGAATCTTTCTAAATGTGGAATATAAATGTCTTACCACAACAACTATGAGAATGACATGAAGGCTATGTTGGCCAACTGGATGACAGTATTTCAAATTGTATATGGAAACAACACACTGTATTCCATGATAGTATTAATGTACACAACTATGATTTAATTAAAAAAAAAAGAATTTTTTGACCTGTCACTTAGATCATGAATCGTTGCAATTTGAAAATTCTATGTATTACAACTTTATCTGTTACTCCAATACACAGTTGGAAACAAGGGAGCGATGTTGGCTCAAATCAAATTTAAATCTCAAATTTCATATTTGTAAATGAGCTTTCGAAGGGTATATTCCCTGAGATCAAAAATGAACAAACACCCTCAATTCTCTGAAAGCAAATGCCCAACATAATTATAAAGATTTTTTTCAAAGCACTCTGGGCTTACGTACACACACGCAAGCACTCCACAGCCCTCATGTGGGCACTCAGTCTCACATCTCTGCTGTCTGTCTTTCCTCTTTCCTATCAGTTTTTAGAGGCTAGATCTAAAATTTGAACTCTTAGCAGGTGTGAAGCACTGTACAGGCCATCTTACTTGGATTGCCTTGGAAATCCGCCAGGGTATGTTTGTATGCTTATTTCTCGTGTCAGATAGACCAGACCTGGAGTGATGACACAGCTGATTGCTGGAACCTGACTCCTGAGATTAGGACTTGAACCCCCCCCCCCATACCATCTTCCTTCCCAGCTAAGGACGCTAAACCATAACAAAGATGCCTTTGCCACTAGTTGAATTTGTGATCATTCCTAGCCACAGAAGTAACCCTTATCTCTTCCATGATATTGCTTTAAGCTGCTATTGTATTTAGCTGTGGAAGAGTAGATGTTTATGCATTATAACTCAGTGATGACTTTTTATAGTAACAATCCCCCCATGTATAAGGTTAGGTAGATTTGTAGGTATACCAGAGATGGACATGCAGCTATCTGGAAGGGTGTAAGAGAAACGGTGTCAGCATCTAGATAAAATTAAGCAGCGTGGCTGAAGGTGAGAGAGTCAACCTTTTGGTATTTTTCACATGTACCTATATTACCAACTCAAAAGCAGTTCCAAAATCAAATGCAATCAAACCACACAACCCCCACAGAAATCCATTTTATCCTCCTGGGAGAATATTGCCTTTCACGTGGAGGAGCGATTGTTTATTATAACATTTATGAATCACCAATAAAACATTATTGGCCACTTTCTATCTGCTGCAAATTAGTTTTTTTTCATTAAAATCAATTGAATTCTAATGACCAGTTTATTACCTTTTAATTGTTTTAGTAAGTGTTGTCATTTTCTGCTTTCAGATAAAAATCAGTGTGCTTTTTTTAGAGGCAGAGTGACATTTATGCTTCTACAAACTGATTTGTACTCAGTGCAAGCTCATGCTCAAGTTCAAACTTTCTTTTTTAATTTCAGATTAATATGAGGGTACATCCAATTAGGTTATAATGTTTGCATTTGTGAGGTAAAATCCCAGTGGTAGTTGAGTCCTTCACCCAGGAAGTGTGCCATACATCCTCACCTTGTGCCCACTGGGTGGGAGCTTACCAAATCCCCTCTCCCCACTTTTTACCCTCCCTCTTCTCTTGAATTTAATTATCTTTCTCTCTTGTGGGCCTCTAGTTGACATTCACCTCTTATGAATCTGACAAAGGGCTAACAATCAAAATCAACAGAGAACACAAGAAAATCAAGCAGAAAAGTTCCAACTTCTAACACAGTTTGGCTTTATATTCTGGGGTTTAGCAATGGACTAGAGGACATTCTGCATGTCGTAAGCCAGAAAGTAAGGGCTGTGTTTCTTTGAGAACATCAGCCACTCTGAAGATGTTGCATCTCAGTTCTTACCCTCGGTGTCCCCTCCCTCATTCATTTATTCATTTATTCCTTCACTTGTGCCTCATGTTAATTGGGTCCTTTCCAGATGTCCAATTTGCCTTGGGTGACAATATATGGGAAATCATGGGAGCAAAGGAAGGCATTTCAACAGAATAAAACAAAAGCAGTTCTATTAATCCGGGTAATGCCAGGAATCCCAGCTGCACCTCACAGACAGATAAAACTGTGGGCATAGCAGTCTCTACAGTTGCATAAATGCCAGGCATTCTTTCGACTCAGATGCAAATCAGCTTAGGTTTATATTTGATCCTTAAATCATCTTTTTTTTTTTTGTAGCCAGCTGGAGTTTTTGGCCATAATATGCTAACAATTTTTGGATGAATCGTGTTGTGGTCACTATGGGCCTCTCTCCAGCCTGAATACTATTATTCAGCTTCATTTTTAAAACAGTCAATTATACATATTTCAGCAGGAATAAGCTCTACTGTATCTCTCGATGCTTAATGAAATACGTCTTAACAAAATTTTTTCCGGGCAGGAAAAACGACAAGCAGGTCTGATTGTCACAGACAGCACTATATAAAATGTCGAAGACTCTGGGCTCGGGATTTGGAAGTTGGATTCATCTGTGGTGAGCTCTGTGTGCTAGAACAAGTTAATTAAATCTCCCTAAGCCTCAATTTGCTCATTTAAAAGCAAGGTTGGTTATAAGGATTAAAGTATATAACACGAATGAAACGCTAAGTACAGCAAATGGTATTGCGTAATCACTCAATAAATGGTAGTTCTTATTTTTGTGCTGGTGGCTCTCGGGCTTGCTAAAGAGGCATGTGTGATGCAGTGATGTCACCGCATGGAGGGGTGGGTGTGAGCAGAGAGTTTCCAATAGCTTCTCTGCAAGGGTGGGGTGAAGTAAGAATTTCCTCTGACCGCTCAAATGTCTTCTCTGGCATGCAAAGCCCTCCAGAACATATTTGTAATCCGGACTTCATTCCAACTCCTTCCCAACACAAGCCTGTTTTAGCCCGAGGCCCCTTCCTCAGATTCTTCTCTATGAACTTGAGGAAGAATGTCCCCACCTAAGCCTGGCTCACCATCGTCATCCTTCAGAGCTAGCTCCAATTCTACTACAGGGAAGTTCGCTTCAAACATTTTGTCCTCTCCTCCTCTTTCCCATGTATCAACCAAATAATTATTTTCTCCGCACATTTTGGTCTAGGCTGTCATAACAAATTTACCAGACATTTAGTGGCTTGAAACAAAGTAAATGTTATTATCTTATCGTCTTAGGTCAAGAGTCTAACCCAAGTTATCAGTCAGTTAAGACCAAGGTGTCGTAGAGCTATGTTCCTTTCTAAGAGATCTAGGAGTGAATCTTTTCTCTTGTTCATTCTAGTGTGGCAGAGTCCAGTTCCATGCCAATGTATGACCAACGCCCTCATTTTCTTCCTGGCTGTTGGCTGGAGGACACATTCGCTCCCAGAGGACTCTCTGGGGTCTTTGCCAATGGCTTTCTATCTCAGAATGCCAGTGGGACATGCAGTCCTCATGCCTCTGCGGCCTCACTCTTCTGCTTCCTTTCTCCAATCTGATGAAGTCAAGTGATTAGATAGGGCCCACTAACTTAATCAGGAATAATCTCCCTATCTCAAGGCTCATCTCCTTAGCTACAATTGTGAAATCCTTTCTTTACCATATTAAGGTTTGGGCATTTTTGATGAGTCATTATTCTTTCCCAGCTAGTTTTATCAAGTCCATTCAGGATTTTAATTACACTTGGGTCATGCCTGAATTGAAAGTATTTTTTCAATGTTAAAATTCTGGATGGTAAAAAGGGATGAGGGTTGTTATCACAGTCTTCTGTAGCCCTAATGTGACCTAACCTCAGAATTCTGAAAATGATCCAGAGGCTCAAGGAGATTGCTGAGTCAATGCTTCAAGAGAGTATTGGGGTTTTTCTTTTTATATCTTAAACTGTCAAATTTACAAAGGATTTTTTTATATTGGAAAAACAATCTATGATTCTCCTTCTTATAACAGGGTTTTTCTCAGGCAAATGCCGTGAACTTAACTATGCTTGGGTTGGTTTAAGTAACAGGTGTCATGATCTTGAAGCTGAACTTCAAGGTTGCGTTTACTGGCTTAGAAGAAATATTTGTCATAACAGCATTTATTAAAATCATGCTTTGCAGCAACGGCCAAGGAGATAAAGTGTTCTCTGCCTGATAGACATTTCTCTAGGAAGCCACGTTTAAATGTCCTTCATGTTGACATAATAATTTTATGAGTGGGAAAATTACTTTCTCTCATCCTGGGCAATCTACTGAAATATTATGAACTCCTATCTTAGTATTTTCTTTGGACATTCACACATCATTCTCCCTGTTTCTATCTGCTGACTCTTAATATATAAAACAAATACATTTAACGGAAAGCAATTTCTAAGCCTTTACACAAACCGTTTCTTTTTTTCTCATGTTTTATTTCTTCTTTACAATTCTCACCAGGAAATCTTGTCTGTAAAACCCCCACTGGAATTCTTCCCAAGGAAAGTCTTCTAGCCCTTCTCGCCTCTATAGAATACGAAGTATGCCAGAGTTGTTTTGTATAGAATATACATTCAGCTCCATAAGCACTAAATGTGTCTGCATAACTGATTAGTAATATCTACCATTGAATAAATGGACAGTATCTCTGTACTTTTTCTATAGAACATAATCTGAATCGATTGTTGCTTCTTTTTTTCTATTATTAATTTTGTCTGGTTTATTAGTTTGTAAAGATTCTTTAGATTACAGAAACTGACAAGTGAATTTAGGGTTTTTTTTTTTCTCTTGACAATGTAGTAAAAACATTGTTCTGAAACATTTTTCTGTGGCATGATCAACTATTAGATCGATCCAAGGAAACTAAAGACTGTGATTATTTAGCTTAAAGCTAATAAAGAAGGGCAAATACTCAATTGATCTTATCTATAACTCTTTAGGGTCCATACCATGCTGAATATCACCCTCTGTATAATGTAGAAATGGTCTGAGCCATTGAGAATAACATTTCCTGCTCTCTGACCATCGTCAAGCCATGTTTCTCCAAGATATAATCTACCTTTGGTTCTAGTTTAAACTTTTTTTTTCTTTATTTAAAATGAACTTACTGAAATATAATTCACATATCACACACTTCACCTGTTTCAAGTGTACAATTCAATGTTTTTTTCATATACTCACAGATAAATGCTGCCATCATACAATCTGTTTCAGAATGTTTTCTCTACTTCTTGAAGAAACCATATATAATTTTTATCAAAAACATTCAGATTTATATAAAGGTACAATTGTTTAGGTCACATTGTTTTTGTTTCTAAGGTAAAGTTCAAGCTGTAGTTGAGCATGAGAAGGGTCTTGGACCTACTAATTTTATGTCATTTTTTATCTTTCTAGCACTAAAAAGATGTCTTTTAATAAAATTTAAAATTTCCTCATTAAGTACTACATTAGTAAATTTAACATAAACACTGAGAGTCAGAATGGGGTGATAGATACACTATATGCACATGTATTTATTCACACATTACTCTCTGGAGAACATTTTGTCCTGAGGCAAATCTTCTAAATAATGAAATCATTTAGGAAAGAATCCCATACCACTACCCAACAATTGACAATGGATCACAGATCTCGATAGTATATTCTCTCAGAAACCAAAAACAGAAAAATGATCTCAGAAAGGCCTGTTGTTTTGGCAAGGAGTGAAATGCAATTGCATTTTTACATATTGAGTAGCAATTGGTATTTTATAAATGGTTAATGTGGGTATCATTCCAAGAGGCATTAGCAATATTAGAGTCGGTAGCAACCCTACAGCTCAGCAATTCTGCACAGAATCAAGAGTTGGGCGGCATCCACGGAGAGTTTTTATTACATAGCTAGGCACTTGAAAATATGTCTCTGGAAGCAAAATGAGATGATGATGAGGGAAATTATGTAACGAGCAATGCCAAAATAGACAGAAAGAAAAATCTTCGTTGGAAAAAACAAGTGTGTTTGGGCATAGAAGACATTTCTAGCAACCTGTCCACCTATAGAAAGTAGCCCTTGTTCAGATTTCAAAACAACCCCCAAGGTTATTAACAAAAATGGTGAAAATACAAGGGTCTAGATACACTTGGTCATGTTTTCCCTCTAATGCTTCTTTTTGGAATTGTGTCATATACGGAGGGTGAGAAAAACTGTATACACATTTTAAGAAAGGAAAAAACGGTACTGAAATCATGATACTCAATATATATTGATAATGTTTGTTATCTTTGGTATTGTGTCTTGCATCTCTTACACAAGTCAAACATGACATGAGTGTCATAATTTTCATACAGTTTTTTCCTTTCTTGAAATGTGTCCTTTTTGACCTTCCCTGTATAAGCATATATGTGCACACACAGATATACACATGTGTGTATATACAAGTTCTGTCTGGAAAGTATCCATCAGCTAATGTCTCTATTTTTCCTATTACATGGTTGGATGTTTTGTGTATATATAATTTCAGATGAATTAATATTTCTAATTAAGACTTTTCTTTGTTGTTGTTGTTGTTGCTTCCTGTGAATTGTTACTTGTTCAGTCCTCTAAACACAGAGATACACTTAGCTGCATGGCTTAACCTATCCTTCCCTTGGTGGACTTAGATAGTGAACTGTTCCCATGGCTTCTACCCCTGTGTGGATTGGGATCACATCATTTCCCTCTGGCGTCTGAACATTGTCTGTCCATTGTTTTGGCCCATCTTCAACTGCCCACTTTCCACCTCCTTGGTGGATCCCTGCCACCATTTTTCTTCCTCATGGAGATTTTTCACTCTGGATTTCTTGAATTAGCTTCTTCCCTTCAGATACTAAGTCTCAAAGACCTGAAGTCTTCCCCATTTCTTCCTTTCTCTCATGATAGCTGCCCAGTCTCCAGATGTGCATGGGGCACCCATATTCTCCCTCACATCTGTGCCATCTCTTTCTTGTCCATTTCTCTAGCTTATCATTTCATGCCTCAGCGAGTGCAATGGTCTAATGGTTGCTCTGCCTGAATTCCCAATTTCCCTCTTTTATTTTGTCCTAGACAGCACTCCCCAGAACAGACAATTGCATAGCACACAACTCTCATATCAAGAGATTGTCAGGGTTTTCACTGTTCTTGCAGGTTAAATCTAAATTACATTGTCTGTAAATAAATAACTGTATTCTAATTTGATATTTCAGAGAAGGGAATACAAAATAATTCTGTCTTTTTGGTCAGACAATTCCTCTTTTCTGGAATGTTCTCCCTACCCATCTGCACTTACTGAAGTCTGGCCCTTTTCCATAAGATGCAATTCAAGTGTGATCATGTTTGATGAAGAAAGACCAAAAATATAATTCCATGTGGTTTAAGTTGAAAATATTTTTTGAGAGTCTAGTCATTATTACTAAATCAGATCCTTCATATAAAGAAACCATGTGATACATTTGGACACAAATGTTTATAGCAGCTCATTTCACACTCGCAAAAATGTGAGAACAACCCAAGTGCTCATCAAATATCATATATATGTAGCAATTTCATGGACATTTATATATATCATGGAATACTATTCATCCATAAAAAATGATGGAAATTTCATATCTTTTATATTTACCTGGATGGAATTAAAAAGTATTCTCCTTAGTAAGGTATTTCAAGAACAGAAAAGCAAGAATCCCATGTTCTCAATACAAATTTGAAACTAGTATATAAGTAACTACAGACCTACATGGGAGAAAATTCCTATTAAATTCAAGAAGTGGGTCAAGAGCTCGATAAACTCCCACCTGATGGTACAATGCAGGGGTAAATGGAATACCTCCTTGTGAAGGACTCAACTACAACTTGCTACCAAATGCAAACAATGTAACCTACTCTTGCGTACTCTTATATTAATGTGAATAAAACAAAAAAAGAAAAGAAGCTGTGTGATGAAATGGAAGCAAACCATGTGAGAACAGGGCAGGTGTTGCCTGCATCTGGATGTGGGAGGATGGCATTTCCTGACCGGTGGTGGCAGATTTGCTGGATCTCTTACCTGCTAGTCAACATCCTATGATACAATCGAAACCATCGTGGTGTAGTCATTAAAGTGCAGACGCTTAGCAGTCAGGAGGCCTGGACCAATGCATGGTTAGCCCACTCATTATGAACGTGAAGTTAGACAAGTCACTTAATATTTCTGCCTCCATTTCCTGATCTGTGAAATGAGCCCAGCTCTTGTTGTGGGTTTAAAATGAAGGAATACAAGTAAAGTATTTAGCGCAATTCCTGAGTTGGAGAAACCCCTTTGTAATGTAAGCAGCTGTTACAGAATCACTGTGACTGGAGAAAACTGCCTTCTTCGACCACTAGAAGAATGATGTCATCAAACACCAGCGGCTTAAACGTGAAGTTTTAGATTCAAGTCCATAACCAAGATTATGTCTATTCCTTAATTGACTAAGATGGAGGTTTCTCCCATTCCAGATGAGATGCGTTGATTACATTCCCAGCAATCAAATCACATCTTATAACTCGATCAATTCATTTCATATTTGGTGTGTATTCCTGTAACAAATATAATTTTTATGATACCGTCTTGTTATTTAATAGTATTTTATACCCATAACTGAAATTTTTCTTTGCTTTTCTCGCATAAATCTAGACTGAAAAAGGTATAGCTACAGCATATACGTATGCACTTTGAAAAAACACTATATCACAGAAGATTACTGGAAAACCCACAATTCAATTATTGGATGAACCAGACTAACCATCTCCTTGAGAACCAGATGCCCAGTTGCCAAATTAGACCAACAGAGGAGAGTAACATTCACCTTTGGAAACATTCTAAGTAATTCCAAGTAATTAGCAAAAGAAGACATGAAACAGCTAAAAACCGTAATCTGGACTCAGACTGTCTATGTTGAAATCCTGACTGTCATTTATTGTGGTGAGATCTGAGCAGATTACTGTAACTTTCTGTGCTGGTTTCAATCCCATTTTTACTTTCATAGGATTACTGGAATAAATGAAAACATGTCTATAAATCACTTGGCATCATTTCTGTAATATAAAGCATATAAAGCCTAAATAATAGTATTGATGTTATTGTTATGACTATTGTAACTTATTCAAAGATGTGCTATTTATTTTTATTTTTATTTTTATTTTTGCAATTTTTGGCTGGGGCTGGGTTTGAACCCACCTCCTCTGGCATATGGGGCTGGTGCCACAGGTGCTGCCCTGCAGATGTGCTATTTCTAATAGCAGCTTTAGAATTCTCTTTACTCTGCCCTATAGATTTATGATAATCTTCCTTTTTTATTCCCTTTACTGTTCCTTACGTAAATGAAAAAGAATATGGAAAAGTTCCAAGTGAGTAAACTCCAATGTATCAGGGGGCAGGGGAAGGGATGGACAGCCAGTAGGTGAAGGGCTTACTCAAAATGTCTATGACTAGAGATATTGAATATAGAGCTAGAGGTGTGTGTGTTTTTTTAAAAATTGTTTTATAATCTGGGATAGCACATAAAATACCAAATTGTAACAGCTGCCGGGGATGGTATTTGTGCGATATCTACTAATAAATGACTGGAATGTTCTTTCCCTTTCCATAAAGGGAATCTTGTTAAGTCAAGTGGGTCACTCTTGAGAGTGTAACAGGACTTGGCAAGTCACTGCCTTTCTGGAGAACATAATTGTGCTTTCTGAAGCTAGACCATAGGCACTCAATTACTTAGAGGGACTCATGGGCACCCAGCCTGCCGGCTCTTGGATAGTGTTTCAGAAGTCATGGGGGGTTGCCTATCTGAGCTGCAGAGAAAGGAGAAGGTTCTATGTCAAACTTTAAAATATATAGCAATTAACATCCCAAAGCAGCTCCAATTATCTTTTACTCTAGCTGTTGTCTTAATTCCACAGAGATTCAAAGGCAGGGAAATATTTGTACGCATAATGCACAATGCTTTCTATTGCCTACAATTTCCCCTAATGTACTAGTTAGTAAAGGTAAATTCTATTTACTTTGCTGATAAAATATGTTTATAAAACTGTATCTGTTGCCTATAAAACAGTGTATTACTAGTGAGAAGGGTGACAGTAAAAGGAACATCATCATTATTATTTTATGTGCATATTTTTGTGGCCCACAGGAAGCCCTGCACAAGAATTCCCTTGACCTCATAACCATCTCTGGGATGATGATGCCAGGTGACTTACCAACACCACATAGCAAATAAATGCCAAGCAAGGACTTGAATTCAGAACTTCTGAGTTTAAATTCACCCTGCTTTGTAATACCTCATTCTAGGGCACACTGGGAGCTCAGTGGTTGGGGCACCGGCCACGTACGCCCAGGCTGGTGAGTTCGAACCAATCCCAGGCCAGCTAAACAACGATGACAACTGCAACAAAAAAATAGCCAGGTGTTGTGGTGGGCACCTGTAATCCCAGCTACTTGGGAGGCTGAGGCAAGAGAAATACATAAGCCCAGCAGTTTGAGGTTGCTGTGAGCTATGATGCCACAGTACTCTACCAAGGGCCACCTAGTGACACTCTATCTCAAAAAAAACCAAAAAAACAAAAAAACTCATTCTACCTAAGCTATGGATTATGTCACCTATGGAATTGTTCATTGAAAAACAAAGCGTATTCATAATCCCACTTCCTCTTCTTCCTTCTTCCCTATTCCCCGTCCCCCATACTAGATTATATTTGTTTTATTGTTTATATGAGCATGTAATTGTTTATATATTGATTTCATGTTAGTATGGAGTACATTAGGTATTTATTTTTCCATTCTTGCAATACTTTACTAAGAATGTGTTTCAGCTCCATCCAGTAAATGTAAAAAATGTAAAGATTTCATCTTTTCTAATGACTGAATAGTATTCCACTATTGTATTATGGTATACATATACCATAATTTGTTGATCCATTCATGGGTTGATGGGCCTTTGGGTTGCTTCCACAACTTGGCAATTATGAATTGATTCGCAATAAACATGTTGATGCAAATGAGTGAAGAAAATGTTATCTAAAAATTTGTACCCTCACATTAATTTGAAATAAAATTAAAACATTATAAATATGCATTCAAATATTTTTCATTTATTTAGTATATAATACTTTTAGAACATAGTATGTACCAGTTTTAATCATCTCTCCTACCAAATTTTCATGCTGTCTGCTACCTGACAACCACATGCCTTCCATTCACCTTTTTACCCACTTTCTCAATGGTCCTGAGACTTCAGAGCATGAGAAAAACCCTCTGAGTGCTTAATAACATTCAGAATTCTGGGACTTTATACCAACAAGTTGTGATTCAATACTGAGAAGCCTGGGACCCAACTCCAATCCCAGTCACCACTACACTATGAATTCTTACATATAGATTCCTGAGCTGCCTACTTGGACACAACCACCATGCTTGACCTGACAATCTGTGCTCTGGTCCTTCAAGGATACATACCTCTAACCTGGATCCTCCACTCTCCCTTCACTTCCTCCTTTTCAACCTCCCTTTTCTTTAAGTCTACTTCAATATCATGGAAGGACACTTGGGTAGAGAGAAAGATAAATCCAGACTCCACCTGTTGTAAGCAAAACTCAGTTAGGTCAGTATCCCTGGCTTATTCATTATAGTTCATTTATTATTGGCTTCTGAGATCTTCACCCAACAGTTGCTGATGTTCTCTCCCTGTGGTCCTTCATCAGTCTCATTTTAGGGCAATGATAGTCTGGAGCTTCTTGTTAGGCTCTGCTGGAAGGTCATAGAAATATGCAATCATTGCCAGATATTATGCCCTAGTTAGTGAGGCATGAAACTCTCAGCCTTGACCCTTGGACCACTTCCAATCCTGCTCTCAACATGTCCCACATCAAAGAGCTGCTATGTATGAGAAAGTAGGAGACATTAATATTTTCTCAAAAGAGGTCAAGGAGTGCTTTCAGTTTTCTTCCATGATTGTCTGTTAATCATTGAGCTCAAATCATAGGTCCTGCCTGGGTGTTCTGCCAGATTCTAATTAAAACACTTTTAATATATATATAATGAATTACAATCACTTATGCCCCATTTCAGGTTACCCCTCACACAATCACCAAGCTTTGGTCAATCAGAGGAGGACATGGAGGCTTCATCCTACCTGCTGGAGGGATTCAGAGCCACTTTACTATACACTTGAAATTAAGGTATCTCAACATGGCTTGTGGATGTCTACAATGTTTGCCAAGTCCTAATTCAGTCCTAGTCTAGCATGGTGACTTGGTGATCTGACTAGATTTTTGCCTCTGTGTTTCAGCCAAGTCTCCACTGGAGCTATTTTAGACCTTAGAAATAGTAACTAAAGACTGACATGGAAGAGGCTGTATATACTTTATGCTGTTACCTATGCCTTTGGAATCCCATTTGTAACATCCTGTTAAGTACATGTGACTTCTTAGCGCAACTGTACCTGACCAGAGGTTTTCCATTTTCCTCTTTCAGACACACCTGTACACATGGAGTGTCTTTCTTCTTAATGCGGTCAGGCTTCAGGCCTAATTAAGCCTTCTTGAATCATTACTCCACCTAGCTTTTTCCTTCTTTCTGAATATCCAAAGTTTCACAATCCCTCTTATAAATAATACTGAGTTGGAGAGAAAACACTCATCTTTCACCTATGTCAACAGCTAATATCATTTTTTTTTTATTAACAATGGTTGTACAAATGGGGTCTGATTTGCTTCCCATAGTGACTGTGGGCTGCGGGTATGTCTGAGGCCACTGCTTCAAGAGCTAGAGTTGGGAGAGGAGTCCATTTGACTGAATGATCATATCTGAAGAGCAAGAAGCAAAAAGCAAGTTCATTTTTGGCCCAAGTGTCTGGGTGAACTGAAAGGCAAGGTCAGTAGGAATGAATGACAAGACAGAATGGCATCTGAAACAACCACAACAAAAATCACATGGCAACATGAGGGTGAAAGGGTGGGTTAAGGATATCCAGCTTGGAAGGCACAGCAGAAAAGTTCCAGGCAGGTACAGAACACAGGGGATGGCAGCCTTGTATGGAATGCTCCTGGCTGAGCCCATGAGCTGCGAGACAGAGTTCAGGCACCCTGACCAGTGTGAAGCATCCTGGATTAGGACATGCTCAAAGAAGCATCCTGTCTTTCTAGACATTTTTGACTACTTTCTCCAACCAACTTGCTTAGGCTGAGAAAACCATACATAGGCAAGGGCACTTAAAAATCACTAAAATGACACAGTCTGAATTATTTGAATAAGGACGTTCAATGTGTGATTAAGCTGTGTCTCCTACAACCTTCTCGTACTTCCGTAAGGATCTACTCAGTAATTTTCAATGCTGTGCACATGATACCTAGATTATATTTTTATTTTTCCTCCATTTTTCAAAGACATTTAAGCACATTTAAACAATTTATTACCTCTAAGAGGATTGCCTCTCTGCCGTCTTGAAATACATATCAACAAATAGCAAAGAATTAAAATTTGAAGGCCATTAATCTTAAGAGACATCATGAATAAACAATTCTCTCTCTTGTATTCCACTATGCCCCAAGGACTTTCAGCATGAGGAATTAGGAAGTAACTACTCACCTGTGTGTGGTTTAGTTGCCCTTTGTTTTGGCAGCTTCTGTCTACACTGTAATAATGACTTTTTTCACCATTGTGCTCCCCATTATGCATTTACTAGTGAAGGCTACCTACGTAGGGGCATCCATCTCCAATAGTCATTTACTCTGTTCAAAGATTATCACTGATCACTATAACCCCTTGGGAGTATTTTTTAATAGATATGTCTCCTTTCACAAAAATGAAAGCCCAAGGAGAGAGGCCTTAGCGAGTATGACACCATGCACTTTCTTCGTGTAGTTTCTTTTTTCTCCAGCCTCTTAAATTAAGTACTCTTAAGAAAAAGATCAATAGCAAATTAATACTAGAACAAAACAAATCAGCAACAGACGAGGTGTTCCATGCAATGAGTGTCATAATCGCTTCTGTCATCAATTACCAAAACCTCAGTGGCTTAAACAACATATATTTATTCTTGTACTATTTTGGAGATTATAACTCTGAAATGAAGCATTAGGGTTAAAACGAAGCTACTGGAAGAGTGTGTTTCTTTCAAACTTCTTAGGCAATAATATATCCCCTTGCCTTATCCAGTGGCCAGTCACATTACTGGACTTGTGACCCCTTCCTCCACCTTCAAAGGATGTCAGTCCAGTCTCTGCTTCCACATCTTTCTGCTTCTGACCTTCCTGTCTCCCTAGTCATAAGAACTCTTTTGGTTACATTGGGCTTACCTGGTTAATCCAGGACGATCTCAAAATCTCATGGTACTTCATTTAATCACACCTATAACGTCTCTTTTCCTATGCAAGGTAACATATTCACAGTTTCCTGACATTAAAGTGTATCTTTGGGGGCCATTTTTCACCTGACCAACGTGACATGTTACACTGTCAGCTGTTTGATACTAAAGTTGGCTTTTATAAGATTCCCTTTCTTACATTTTGTGTGACTCTATTGAAACTCAGAACACATAAATTGGATCTACCGGAAACTCCAGCTGGGCTCCATGGTGCTCAACGTTCACTTTATACTAAATCGTTCCTTGTCCATTAAGATGAGGACTCTTTCTTTGTGCAGGATTGCTACCTTTCTATAGAGGGTCTTTCCTCCTTTTGCAATTGTTGGTAAATTTCTGGATAGCTTTTAAGAGGCTGCATAATTGTTACTCTTTTCTCAAGCCTACCCTGCTTTCCTATTCCCAGGGGGAGCAGTTAAGTGATTTCTTTTTTTCATAGCATTTTGGCAACCTCCCCACGTCAGATTTACCTGTGAAAACACAACCAGCTATGACTCTCCTGTGTTCAATTAAAGCAGGAATCAATGCAAGGTCCACATCAATGAGCAAAAATGGCCTAGTTATTATGAAGTCATGTGCTCAAAAACATACTTATTTTTTTCACTGTCCTTAGCGCCAATCCTGTCCTGGATTATTTTCACTTACTTTTTGTTTCAATTGTTTGAATTTTTTTGCTAGAATATATTACTTTTGCAGATTAAAAAAAAATAGAGATATTTTTCAAAGGTCTAATTCACATTCAGTTTGTTTCTAAGGTTTCAATTCTGTCCCCAAAGTTAATCATAGAAGATCTTCATGATATTAAATATAACATATGTCGATAGGTGCCATGGCTCACATCTGTGATCCTAGCACTCTGGGAGGCTGGGACAGGTGGATTGCCTGAGCTCAGGAGTTCTAGATTAGTCTGAGCAAGAGTGACACCCAATTTCTACTAAAAATAGAAAAACTAGCTGGACATTGTGGCAGGCACCTGTAGTTACAGTTAGTCAGGAGGCTGAGGCAAAACGATTGCTCAAACCTAGGAGTTCGATGTTGTTATGAGCTGTGATGACATCTAGGCACTCTACCTAGGGTGACAGAGTGAGAGTCTGTCTCAAAAAATAAAAAAAGGGAAATAAATAAACAAATGTAGTATAATATAAAAATCTTAGAGAACTTCAGTAATATTACTTTGGACTACACCTCCCCAAATAAGTCATATTGTAGACCAAATATCCTTCACTGAACGATCTGTAACTTTAAGGAAAACTTAGAGAATTTAAGATGCAGATGTTTCCAGATCAAGGGACTCTTGGAGAAAGAGCAGTCTTTCCAATGAACTGAGCATTTTGTCTGAAAGGAGCTCTAAGAAACACGTGCCAGATGAATCCCGTGGTGCCTGATGCCCACTGCACTTTGCACTCCACCTATACACTCCTCCCTTCCTTGCTGTCACATCTCCTCTCCACCTGGGGTGACAGTGAGAGGACCGTGTGAAGCTCAGCCATGTGGTGAGAGAATCCCTTCTACCTATATCTTTATAAATTTTGAAAAAGTAAGAGTCCGATACTTCATGTTTTGGCCTGTCCCAAAGCAACACGGGTGCATTTTGGGGATGGGAAACACTCAGCATAGATTGCATGGTGTTTGCAATTGCTGCAAATTGATTGGTGTCTCTAGGCCATAAGGAGCAGGATTAGCAGTTTACAGCAAGGCACAGACCCAGAGAGACAGAGCAGAAATCAGTTTCCAAAATGCCTTGGATTCTATACTTCAAGAAGTAGTACCTTATTTTGGAAACCAGAAGGGATTTGAAAGTAGGGGCTATCATTGATCAAACCCTGCATTTATAAAGACCTCTCTATCAACAGTGCAGAAATTAAAGTTGAGGGTGAGCATAATGGCTATTCTGTTTCCATTTGGGAAGCCATTGCATGAACTACAGACCTTTGAACAGGTAACATTAAATTTTAATTTTTAAACTACTCACTATACAGATGAATTAGTGCTATTCTTTGTAGGATGACATACTTAACTGCATTTTCCAGGAGCATGTCTATGATTAGGTCCTAGAAGTAATGGGGTCAGGTTAATCTATTCATTATTCTACAGGGTCTCCACCCTGCATAGCACCTTGCTAATGGGAATATTTGGTTGTTTTGAACCTATGCAGAGCTTCACAAGAGCATGAGAACCAATGTGGGTACACAAGCTGGTGTGTACGTCTGAGTGTGAGTGCATGTGATGTGTGGTGTGTGTGCCGGTGTTTGAGTGTAGTGTTTTAGTGAAAACCACTCACCTGAGGCAGAGAAGGAAATGGAGCTGAGGGTCAGTGTGAAATTCTTAGTTTATATTTTAATATTAAGCAAAGATTCTTGATGCAACTATCTTCAAGTGTTATTTAAACACAACCTGATTTTTACTAAGTTGCATAGAAAATGGACTTTTTCTGGTAGCTCTAAATCTGTGTATAGGTTGTTCTTCAAAATCAGAGCATTTAATTCATTAAGGATAATAAATCAAGATCTATTTATATTAAAATTTATTGGGCCTATTAAATACAGATGCTATTCATTACCTGCTATTATGAAAGAGGTTAGCTATTTCAGAATGAATCAGCATGAATTGAGTGGGCACCAAAATCTGAATATTATAGGCAGCAATTATCCATCAGGAAAGAAATAAAAACTAAGTCAAGTCTTTCCTGACTATTTGGTGAAGGATAGGGGCATATGGGGTGCTCTAATCCAAGGAAACCGCTGATTCGTTTACATTTGTCCTCTCATGTGAGTGAAAGGGCAATGCTAATTTTTAGGTAAGTTGACGCAGCACACCTGAGCCTGATCAATGGGGAGTTTTGCAGACGGCTAATCCTGCTTGCTTATTGCTTGTGGCTCAGTTGTAGTTTTTATTCTTCCAGAGCTTAACAGCCAGACTTACGTTGTGTCATCAATGATCAACTTGCTTTTAAAAATATCTCTGTGCATGTGCCAGACACACAGTAATAAGGAATCTGACATAAGCCAAATCTTCCATCTGCTGGGGAATCATGCCTGTCTGTAGTCAGAAGCAAGGCTGGAGGGAGACGCAGGCAGCGAGAGCCAAGACAATGCACAGTGCCCAAGCCTTCTTTTAAAAAGGCCCCAGCAGGGTCATAGGCCATATTAATCTAAAAAGGGAGATAAACAAGTAAGTTGTGTTTACTACTGGCCATCCTGTGACACTTACAGTTAAAGGAGCGGAACAAGTGCTACGTCTTGGCAGTTTAATACGTCTCATTTTGCATTTTGTCCAAGTCACCGATGTGAAAATGTAACACTGGAAAAATTGGAAAGTGATCTGCCTCTTTCTCTACTTAATTGGAAACTGAGATGTCCACTTTTCTTATCATTACCCAAATTGCACCATCAGGGGCAAACAAGAACACTTGGATTGATTACTGTCGGTGTTTCTCCAGCTGAATTAAAATAGATCTGTTGAGTGAAAAAAAAAAATTGAATCTTATGGCAGTTTTGCAAAGAGTTTTCAAGATGAAATGATCACACAGTACAGCAGGATTCAATTAAATCAAATTCGTATATTTGCTGAACTTGCTTAACACCATGAGTGGAAAGAAGGGCAAAGAAAACTTTTTGATTTATGTTTTAAAAAATTATAAATTTCAAGATCAAGTCTTGCCCAGCAGTTTCTCCAGCTCTTTTTTTTTTTTTCTTGCAGTTTTTGTCCCGGGCTGGTTTAGAACCCACCACCTCTGGCATGTGGGGCCGGGGCCCTACTCCTTTCAGCCACAGGTGCCGCCCTCCAGTTCTTCTTTTGTGTCTTGGTTGTATAGCTACTTACCACTGCCATTGCTTAGTGTAAAATTTAGCAACTGATGGTAATTTAAACTTTTAACTGATTTTTTTTTTTTTGCAGTTTTGGCCAGGGCCGGGTTGGAACCCGCCACCCCTGGTATATGGGGCTGGCGCCCTACTCCTTGAGCCACAGGCACCACCCCTTTTAACTGATTTGATCAACTTTTACTGCCATTATTTGATGTAAAAATCAAGAAAGAAATGTTGCAGTCAGATGTGTAATAGATCCCTGATGATGCACAGCAAGAAGCTCGCACGAGGTCAGCAGCCATAGCAGATGAAAAGTACTGAAGTGAGAAATGTGACCTGTGTTCCAAGGGCCATGTGCCGAGAACCGTGAAGCAGACCCAGACCCTGCTCCTTCTAGGAAGTTCATGTTCTCACCAGTAACTGGAAAAGAGTTCAAAAGAAGGGGCGGTGCCTGTGGCTCAAGGAATAGGGCGCCCGCCCGGTGTACCAGGGGTGGTGGGTTTAAGCCTGGCCCTGGCCAAAACTGAAAAAAAAAAAGTTTACCAAGAAGAAGAAGGGAGGGGGAGATGTGGAGGCTTCCATTCGAAGATTCTTCTCTTGTTTTTCCCTGCCCGTTCTCCTTAGGTAAATGTCAGATAATTGACTAATCTCAGATTTATGTTTTCCTGAAAATAGGAGCTGTTTGTGTGACTCTTCTCTAAGTAAAAAAGGTCCTTTTTACATACCTGCTATGAAGGCCCTGGGCTCAGCTTCGAGTAGGGGTTTCTGACACAGGTCAAAAAGTTATGGCTCCTCTAGTTTGGTCATAACACAACCACAGACATAGTTTACTGTGTAACACATTGGAGTTCAGAGAGGTGCCGGGCACACTGCCCACTTCTAACTGCTTAAATTTTACAGGCTCTGAGGTTCTTTATCAAGGTCAGGTAGAGGGACTGAAGCTATAGCTGGTCTCCAACAAGGAAGGTCAGAGAACCTGCATCACCACTCCCCTGATCAGATTACAGCTCAGGCATAAGAAGATCCTGTACTGGATTTCCTGGAAACAATAATGTAAAAACAAAAAGACTAGTTTGCATCTGTTCCCCATCACGCCTGACTTACCTACAAAAGGGAGAGAATATACCCTCCTATTGGTACGGTTCTCCAATTTCCTGAAAGAGTAAAACCTTTTGAAATGGAAACTTTAAGGTTTTATCACGTTGGAAATAATTAGGGAAATGATCCTATTAACATGTTCTGAGAATCCTTGACCCTGGCCTGGGGAGACCAAAGCCCTTCTTGCTGCTCCGTATTTTCTGTTTCACTCCCTTTTCTCATCTCTCTGCAGCTTTGCGGAGATACCTTTTCCTTTTAAAATTTCTCGTCTTTCTCTCTAACAGGAGAGCAACAGAAATGGCAAGAACAAAGAACAGAAAAAAGATTAGCAGAAAAGCATCGACTTTGTTAAGAATATCCACCGTATTTTCATATGATAAGCTGAAGATTTACAGATAATTTCTGCTGCCTAGGGCCAAGGACAAGAAACGATAAACTCATTTCCTTTCAGTAATGCGAATTACATAACATTACTTGCAAATAGTAGATTTCTCATGAAGAAAGAAGGCAGGAGGTGAAATTTCTGTCCCTCTCAGGTGCCTCAAATGGCCATGTTTGTGGAGAAGTGAGATGATGATATCATTGTTTGAGACTTTATATATTACAGATTTATATCTTCTAAACTGATGGACAAGTTCCTTACTATTTAGAAGGCAGATTGCAAAGGAGAAGGCAAAAAGATGGAGTGATTTTTAATTACTATAGTGAATTACCCAGTCTATTGAATATTCAACATTCAAAATATTTCATAACGAACCTTTTCAAACAAGGTAATCAAATTCAACGTGCTACTCTGTGACAAATTTCAAAATTAAAATAAGGACACACATTTAGATGAAGTGCTATTTCTGAGTCAAAGAAGTTGATTCAGAAGCAACATTTTGGTCCTAAAATTTGGGCCGTTTCTGGTTTTATTTAAAACAAGTCCAGGGCAGTACCTGTGTCTCAAAGAGTAGGGTGCTGACCCCATATACCAGAGGTGGCAGGTTCAAACCCGGCCCCTGCCAAAAAACTGCAAAAAAACCACCAAAAAACAAAAAAGTTGACTCATAAATGTTATAGTCTGAGGGATTATAGACCCATAATACAGAATAAAATGCTAATTATTATTCAACAGAGTAACTGATGTTGTTGAGCATAGGTTGGCAAACCTTAGTCCACAGGAAAAATCTGGCCTATAGCCAGTTTTTGCAAATAGTTTTATTGGAAAACAACTGCAGTCATTTGCTCAGATACTATATTGCAGTGGCAGAGCTGAGTAGCTGTGACAGAGACTGAATGACCTGCAAAACCGAAAATGTTCATTTTCTAGCACACTCTATAGCAAACGTCTGGTGATTTCTGTGCAGCATAATGATTATCGACTATTTTTTTCTCCCCGTTAAACATGAAGGATGAGCTTAGCACCCTCCCATCTGTGTGTAAATGCAGGCAAAGCATTGGGCTACTTAGAAGTGTGTTGGCATCGCAGAAAAAATTAGTCTTTTGTGGGAAGCTGAGCTGGATGGATTCCTTGAGGCCAGGAGTTTGAGACCAGCCTGGGCAATATAGTGAGAGCCCATATTTATGAAAAAATAAATAAATTAGCTGGCAGAGATGGTATGCTCGCATGTGCAGTCTCAGCTACTTGGGAAGCTGAGGTGGGAGGATTATTGGAACTCAGGAATGCAAGAGGTTGCAGTGAGCTGTGCTTACCCCGCTGTGTTAGAGCCTGGGTGATAGAGCAAAACTCTGTCTCTTAAAAAAATGAGTCTTTTGTCACAGATTTCATTTCTTCCTGCAGTCAAGAATTCTCACAGTCACACTGTTGCACAAGGGGAATTCATAACCGGCAATATAGTTAGTTGCCTATAGAGTAACTCAGCCCTCTGATGAAAAATAGATGACTCAAATTGCATATTTATATAAATCCGGGATCATTATGCATTTAGCCAGCAGCATGCTGGGATAGGGTGATATCAAACTGAGCATCGCAGGAGGCTTTAGGTCATTCCAGATAATCAAACTCTGATTCAAAACAGAGGTCACATATTTCTGAAGTCAAGACCTTCGTCTGCTATTTTTCAGACACAGCTTGACACTCCAAGGCCAGCAAAATTGGGCAATTGTTGTCACTGTTTTAGACTTTCGGAGCTACCCAGAGGGACTTATCTTTCTCCACTGTTTTATCATGGTGGATATTATTGAAACTGCCAAGCCTGATTATACACATACAATTAAGCAATTACTGACTCCACCTGCTCCACTCCAAGACTGAGAAGCGTTGTTTAAACAACAGAGCATGGAGCTGTCATTACAGCTACCCCAACAGTAAACCCAGAGATAGATCACAGCTTATTTCAGGTGCCAGGAGGGGTAATCACGCGGCTGTCGCTGAGCTCGCTTTTGTTTTGTTTTTAATAACGTATAAACACTGTCATGTTCATTGCCACGTGTAATCCTCAGTGTAAATCTGCAGGGGAAGAAAGTCAGGGATGAAGATCATCATTTACGGGGTCACTTCATGGGACTCATTTACTCACCAAGTGAAACTACAAAGAGTTAAAAATCCTATGGAGAAAATTAAAAACTCAGAGAGAGAATCCAAAAGCTCTTCTGTTTAGTTTGCAGAATTACATAGTTAAACACCAGCTCTACATTACACAGCTAGGAAGTGGGTCACCTGAGATTAGAACCCAGGCAATCTGGCCTCAGGGCTTCTGCACTTCACTTCTATACTGTTGAAAAATAATGAATATTTATTGAACAGTGACAGCTCCCTCATAATACTAGATACACAAACTGCATTTATGCAGTTTCTGCCCTGTGCCAGGCACATGAGGGAGAGCCCTGAGGATAGAACAAGAAGCAGGGCGTTGAATGGACACATATTTATTTAGATGGTTCTCAATTCTATGCAGCTGTTTCTTGTCCAATTCTGACAGTTCTTTGAAGAAAATGCTCAGGATGCATCTGAATGTCTAGCAGGAGGTCCAGACCTACTTCAGAAGGAACAAATTCTCAGGGGTGTACAAGAAGAGTTTGGTAGAAGATAGGGGAAGCGAGCTCCCCCAGGTAGAGGGGCCAGTATGTGTAGAGACATTCCACGTGGATAATCCCGGAGAACAGCCACGCCTTCGCCTCGAATTTCGAACTCCACCAAACACTCCCTTATTCCCGATATGCCTCGTCCCCGATCTCTCCCTCCTGGATTCTTTTCCCTCTTTCTCTTCTTACTTCAATTTCGTTCCCAGATTCCTTTTTCTCTTCTCACTTCTGAGACATTGCTCATCCTTGCTCATCCTCGGTGCTCTGTCCTTGGATGCTTCCATTCTTTACTTTAACTCTTACATCATATCACACCCACTCCATAAATTTAATTGCTATGCATACACTACTAAGAACCAACTCTCTATATTCAGTAAACAAGTCTGTTTTGAGAACCAAATCTTTGTTTTTGACTTACGTCCAGTGGACCCATCTCCTTAGAAGTCTTGTAGGAAGATTAACTTCCACTTGGCCAAAGAGAATCATTATTGTCCCCTCCAGAATGATTCCCGCTCATTCCTATGGCTACCCATCAACTAAACCAGAAATCTGGTTCCTTGCAAATTGTTTTCTTTTAACACAGAGTCCCCCACACCCACCCATCCCTCCTTCATCTGGTTCTGTTAAGTCTGCTTCTCAAAGCTTCTCGTAAATGCTACCCTATTGCTGTTATCTCATCCTACAACTACCTGTGGCTGCTTTGTGAGTAGCTGTGTAACTCTTTGCTAATCCGTTCCTCACACCAGCCAGAACAATCTACCAAAAGGGCAAGTCTGATTATGCCATGCCTTGCTTATGCTTACGCAGCCCTTGGGTCTGTACAAAACACCCACCTCTGTTTTTTTTAAATTATTTTTTGTTAAACCATAACTTTGTACATTGATGCATTTGTGGGGTGCAGGGGACTGCTTCGATATACAATGTGAAATGTTTGAACTAAGTAACACATCCATCACAATCATACTCATTTCCGAATAGTTTTGCCATGTGCCATTGCATCATGCACGACTTTCAACCACTTCAGTCTCCTGGCCTGGCGCTTCTCACCCTCCTCATCTACATTCCACGCATTTTCAATTTTTGGTGAGGCCATGCTGATTTCTCTGTGTGTGTCTCGCTACATCCTCCCATTTTGTTTTGCTTTACTGTCTCTTATTTCTCCTCTCTGCCCTGGATTTGACTTCAGGACTGCTTCCTTTCCTCTGTCCCATTTATAGGGTAGGTTCTCCAATTATAGCTCCATAATTCTGTGCTCCCCTCAACATCGCATGGATCACACTGTAGGGTGTCGCTAATTGAATCATTTGGGAATATAGGACACATGTATCTTTAGCTTATCTTTACAATTACGATAGCATAGTTCCTGGAATATAGTAAACACATAATAAATAATTGTTGTGTGAAAGAATGGTCCGTCCTTGAAAGTTACATACAAATGCAAAATCACATGGGCTCTTTGATGAGAAGTAAGTTTACTTCTTGAGTCTGTCATGTATTTTCTCTCTCGGTTTTGCTTAACCATTCTGAACTTCAATTTTCTTATCTACAAAATAGGTATGACAGTATTCAACTCATAAAGTTGTTATAAATATTAAATAGGTCTCTTAAAACTGTGAACATTTAAGTGCTCAATAAATAGGACCTTTTTAGCATCACTGCTGGTTAATATTTTATGAAATAGAACTGACATCAGATGCCTATGTGTTTAAGGGATGTTGGTGGAATCTGGTGAGACAGAATTCTTTCCCCACTACTTAATTTCTGGAAGAACTATATACTTTTGAAATTTGATTTTCTTATATAGTAGGTCCAGTCAACCTCCCAAAGAAGACCCACCACACAAGAAGCCGTATCACTTACTTTATCCACCATCAAAAGTTCCATTTGTGGTTTTAGTTTCCTATGGATCGAGTAACAAATTGCCATAAACTTCAGGGTTTAAGACAAATCAATTTTATTGTTTTATCCTGCTGGAGATCAAAGTCTGAAATTGATCACCCTGAGCTACAGGTTGACCGGTCTCTTGTTTTTTCTAATTTCTAAAAGCTTCCCCCATGAGTTGCCATGTGGTTCTTTCTCATCTTCAGAATCAGCCATGACTTGATTCACACCACGTCACTCTGTTACTGATTCAGTAATGATGCTTGTGATCCCATTAGGCTTGTCTGGATCAACCATAATAATCTTCCTTAAAGTCATTGAGTTAGCCTGAATTCCACCTGAAATCCTATTTTTTTTTTCCATATAAGGAGACATACTAATTGCTTGCAGAGATTAGAAGGTGGACATCTCTGGGAAGGCCTTGTTCTGTCTATTACAACCACTTTATGCCAGGAACTAACTAAGCCAAGTACTTTACTATAATAAGCTCAGTTAATGCTCTCAAATGTCCTAAGAGGTAAATCTTATTGCTCCACTTTGTGGATAAGAAAAAAGGGAACTCTGTAAGGTGTGTTTTCTTGTTGGTTATGCCTGGTCATTGGCAGAAAAAGGTTCTGAATTTATTTCTACTTCTTTCCAGGGAGTTCTGTGTTAGTTTTTCTCAAGAGGTCCTAACGCCTCTTGTATAGGACCCTCCTATTTCTGTCATCTCCCATCCTTATCAGGGACTGACCCCACGGCTTTCTCCAGTTCATTACAAATGAATGCATGTGTATTGACAGCCGGCATATTAACAGAGATACATTTTGCTTACTCTGCTTTTCAGCAGTAGCATTGGGAATTTCAAATCCTCAAGCCAACTCTCATTTAAAACAAGAAACATAAACTTCCCTTGTACAGGAAGGGAAAACAAAAAAGAAAATCTATAATTTATAAAAAATTGAAGCGATGGCTTATGCCTGTAATCCTAGCACTCTGGGAGGCCGAAGCAGGTGGATTGCTCTGAGCTCAGAGATTCGAGACCAGCCTGAGCCACAGTGAGACCCCCATCTTTACTGAGAGCGCCTGCGGTCCTGGCTACTTGGGAGTCTAAGGCAAGAGAATCACTTGAGTCCAAGAGTTTGAGGTTGCTGTGAGCTGTGACACCACGGCATTCTACTGAGGGCCACAAAGTGAGACTCTATCTCAATAAAAAAATAAATAAATAAATGAATAATAAATAAATGGAAAAGAAATAAAATTAAAACAAATAAACAAAAACACCCCTTCAAACTAAGATAATTGAAAGCCAGTTGAAAGCAAAATTAAAGAAAAATAAAATAAGAAACATTCCCTTGTACAGAAATGAAAAAAAAATCTATAATTTGTAAAAAATTGAAGCAGTTTTTAAAATCTAATTTTTGACTTGCCAAATAAAAATTGCATCCATTTATAGTGTTCAATGTGAAGCAATTTAAAAACTTGCAAATGGAGTGATGGCTCTGAATACAGAACTCTACCCTGAAAATGCTTCTGTTTCTTTTGCTTCTGAATATCAGCATAATGTTTAGAAATTTCCTGTATAAGGGTGAAACTGTGAGGCTCCTAGTCCTGAATAATGCTATATAGACAGTTAGTATGTTTTTCAGTGTGTCTGACTCACACCTGGGGGATATGCTCCGTGACTCAGATGTTACTGTACAACAAGATATATGCCAATAAAATTCTTGATTTGGAGGAAAAAACAACCTCAGAAGAAGCATTTGAATCAGTTTTACTGAGTGACACCTTATGGGCAATCCGGATTCTGTTAAATGAACTCTTGTATGCTTTTAAAGTGTAAAGAAATGCTAAATCTTATTCTGTCCCCTACAAGGTAATTCTGCAGACTAAATTAAGTTTGCAAAGTACAGCATGACCTTGCAAGGTAACCAGGCAGAACTGAGACTTTCCTTCTCCCACCCCAGACCGTTACGGTTTCTGTTTTAATTCCTTTATCAAATGTTTCCTTTCCCAGGGAGCAGATATGGTGCTGAAAGCTTTGAAGACAGACTTTGTTTAGTCCCTATTTCCTGTTACTCTTGAGATTTGGGGCTGCGGTGAGGTAAGGAGGAGGAGAAAGGGAATCAGCTTTGCAGTTACTCTACTGGGCTTAAAGACAGGTTTAATCTTTATTCCAATCAAGGTAACGAAATAGAATAACATTAAAATTCTTTCCACTCTGTGTTTTCTTGAGTAAAAGAAGAAATAATGCCTTGTTGCTCTGGAAAATATACAGACCCTCCCGGGATAACAAACATTGTTCCTTTTCACTCGGGCAACTGGTGAGATCACTTCCTGGTTGCTGAGCTTATAGGTTATTGAAACCGCTGGGGTTTTGTTAAATATAGTCATCTAATAAATCTGCCCCATCTTTTAATTAGGATAATGGTGGTAAATACTCTTGTGTGTGTATGTTTATTTTTTTTTCCCTTCCTGTTAGGGTGACTTTGAGAAATCTCCCAATAATGCATGTAATATTTGAAGCATAGTGATGGGCTACATTGAGATAGTGTATTATTTTCTTTGAGTGAGTTTAAATCTTTCTGAAACATCAGGAAGTTCTAAACTGAACACATCTCCTTAAAATTTATCTTAAAGGGAAAAGCCATTGCACATATATTTCCAGAACAAATAGAGGCGATGACCTTATTTTAAGCTTTAGGACTATTGTAAAAATAATCCCTAAGCAGAAGTAGATACAAATCACTTATAAAAACATCATGGTGCTTTCTTATTTAAGGGAAGCAGGTGGTGGAACTTAAAGTTGCTTTCTTTCACAAAAATCACCATGTTCCCTTTCTGTGTAAAATTAGTTATATAGGTAGTAAGTGTAGTAGTTATGGCTTCACGGTAAGGCCCTGCCTGGATCAGAAGTCACAGTTCTCAAGTTCAACTGCCCCAAATGCTTCTGACACCGTCTAAACTTGGGGGATGGCTAGCCCCACTGAACTTCAGTTTCTGCATCTGGAAAGGGGAGATAAAACTATCAATTGTAGTCTTTGCGAGCCATACATCCACCTATTCATTTAATATTAATTAAAGCCACTAATAACTAAACAATAATGCTCTTCTTACACACTGGGATCACTCTTAGCCTAAGAACAAGATACAAGTTTGCCTAAATATTAATCTTCTCTGGCCCCAAGGAAGCAGCAATACCCAGACAACTTGCCTCTGGCCACAAGCAACTGCCCCTTTTAAATCTCAGTGTTCCAAAACACAGAAAGAGTTGGGAAACCTCACTAATGTACATTATGTGAATTAATAATGTGTATAACAACGCCTGTTAGACTTAAGGAGATGGAGGCATAGGGACATTAACTAAATTGGCCAACATCACCTGCAGGTAAGAAATGAAACTGTCATTTGAGTCCGGATCGAGGATTTGCTCTTATACACCAACTCTACTCCAATTGCCTTGAGTAAGGCTGTTTCTCGAGTCATTTTAGCTTACTCTTCATTAAAGCACATGGTAGGATTCCTTCCCTGCCCCCCACCCCCCACTGCAGAGTAGATTAGCCAGTGACTTGTTTTGGCCAATTACATAAGGGAAATGACTGACATGAGTCACATCTAGATGGAGACTTTAAAAGCATCCTTCCGTACTGGAGCAGTGATTGTAGCAGCCCATGACAAGATGACGTCTCTGTCAACCTAAATGTCACTCTCACAGACCACAGTGAGCAAAACTGCCTTGTGTCATGTGCATGGTATAAACAAGGAATGCACTTTGGGGCTTTGGTTTTGTGAAGACACTGAGACTCGGGGGACGTTTGTAACATCAGCGTCCCCTCGCCTGTCCTGAGTTAATCATGCTGATGCCAGGCCTGCTCATTCTGCACTAGCAAATCATTGCTCCAGGTTAAGGGACACTGTCATTAGTAATTCCTAGTGTGTGTTTTGTTGGTTTTTTTTTGGTTTTTTTTTTTGAGACAGAGTCTCATTATGTCACCCTTGGTAGAATACTGTGGCATCACAGCTCACAGCAACCTCCAATTCTTGGGCTTAAAGGGTTCTCTTGCCTCAACTTCCCGAGTAGCTGGGAGTACAGTTGCCGGCTACAATGTCCAGCTACCAGTGATTTTTATTTTAGAAGCAAAAATGTCCACTGCTATGGTCTGAGTGCTTGTGTCCTCCCAAAGTTCATATGTGGAAACTTAATCACTGCCTAACAAGCAAGTGGAGCTTGCTATGATCTGAGTGTGTCCCCCCAAATTCATGAATTGGAAATTTGATCCTACTTGTATCAGTAATGGGAAGTGGGGCCTAATGGGAGGTGTTCTCCTCAGTGTTAATGTTTTATCAAAATGGCCTACAGGAGTGGGGACAGGTCCTTCTCCGTCTGCCTTGTGATGGAACAGCCTTCCGTCAACCCGAGGAATGGCAACAAGGTGCTGTATTGAAACCAGAGAGAGAACCTGCCAGTGCCTCAGTCTGAAACTTCCTAGACTTCAGAGCTGGAAGAAATGAATTTATTTTCTTTAAAATTAGATATTCTGGCTTGGTGCCTATGGCTCAAGCGGCTAAGGCACCAGCCACATACACCTGAGCTAGTGGGTTAGATACAGCCCGGGCCCACCAAACAGCGATGGCTACAACCAAAAAATAGCCGGGCATTGTGGCAGGCATCTGTAGACCCAGCTACTTGGGAGGCAGAGGCAGGAGAATTGCTTGAGCCCAGAAGTTGCAGGTTGCTGTGAGCTGTGATGCTATAGCACTCTACCCAGAGTGACAGTATAAGGCTCTGTCTCAAAAATTAATAAAAATAAAAATAAAAATAGATATTCTGTTATACTAGCACAAAATTACCTGAGATAGGGCATTCGTGAGGTAGATTCTTCAAAAATAAGATTTATGTCCTTTCAAAGAGACCCCAGGGAGACGCTGGCCTTTCCCGCATGTGAGGTTATCCTGGGAAGACAACTACGTCTCCATTCAACACAGACAACTATCTACAAAGAGCGGGTGCTCCCCAAACCAATGCTGCCAGCACCTTCATCTTTGACTTTCTGACCCCCAGAACTGTGAGAATCAATTTCTGTAGTTTATAAGTTACCCACGGGGTGGCCTTTGGTTATAGCAGCTCAAATAAATGGACTGAGGCCCCACCTATGGCTGATTCAAGCCAACTCCATGTTGACCCTGAAAGCAGAGTTGGAAGAAGATGGATAAATCAGCTCTGACAGGCCAGCCCAGGGGGCCAGTGGTGTGGGGTCTATGGTAGTGAGTGAAATGGTTAAGACTCCTCACTTCATTGAGTTTGCAGCCTAGAGGAGCAAAATTAAATGAAATAATAGGGAAAGATATATATGTATTTTATCAATGGTGCAGTGACTGAAGTAAGGAGACTTCCATCCTTAAGAGCAAGTCTTTCTTTTATTGTAGAGACAGTCTCACTTTTTTGCCCTCAGTAGAGTGCCATGATGTCACACAGCTCACAGCAACCTCCAACTCCTGGGTTTAGGTGATTCTCTTGCCTCAGTCTCCCGAGTAGCTGGGACTACAGGTGCCCACCACAACGCCTGGCTATTTTTTTGTTGCAGTTTGGCCGGGGCCAGGTTTGAACCCACCACCCTTGGTATATGGGGCCGGTACCCTACCCACTGAGCCACAGGCGTCACCCAAGAACAAGTCTTTCTTAATCTGTCACCCACTAGAAGGAAGGTGTTGGGATTGCTGTTACATGGCCCATTCAAAAACTACATGCTTACTGGAGTACACCTCAATTTCAAGAATGATTAACTCCTTTTGAAATGTGTACCAGTCCAATATTTAGCCATTTGCGATATTCAGCCACTATAGAAATATACAGCATATGGATTACAACAGAATATTTATGCATATGTTAATGACACCAAATTCTCCTTTGGATCAATCTACAACCCCATACTCTTCCAAATAATACAACACGTAGGAGTTCTGATAATTTCAGTATGGATTGGGACTATTATAGGTAAAAACTCAGAAACATGTGGGCACCTGGCAACCCTCTGCAGAAGAGTCTGGCTAGATGCTCAGTAGAGTTATTCTTTTTTTTTGGACATACAACCAGGTTCCATCCATCAACCTTTTTTGTGGTTACATGTGAGGCTAGAGAAGAGGTGATGTGCATGATGGTCAGGCCAGGCAAGATTTTCCCTGCTGCATTTGTTAGTTGGCTCACTGAATGTGGAGGACCCCAAGGTGCCACTAACGGTAAAAAGCAAGAATTCCCCAAATCACAGGTGTAAGTCCAGCTGGACTTCCCACTGGATCTTTTTATACTGTTGTCATGATAGCAGTGCATGTAATAACTCTGATTGACACATCTTCTTAGACAGGAACATATCATTTTTGCTTGCAACAAAACACCAGCATTCTCTTTTGTGTTCTTATAGTCATGGAGAAACCGCAGCAAAGACTATTTCATTAAAACTACTTAGTAAGTCCTGACACCACATAAAGTACTAGATAAACACAGAGGTGACCCAGCATGGGTGGAGAACATACCTTGGCTGTTTTCATGGCATTAAGGATCACCAACGATAGAAATAAACCTTCTGTACAGCTTTCAAGTAGAGGAAATTGAAGTATGTCCTCTTTCTCCATTCTTAACCATCTAAAACTAGCTGTGGAGCTTCAGGATATGAAGTTATTTTTAGAAACAACAGTTTTAACATCAGTTAAAAGAACTTGATGGCATGTTGTCAAAAGTAGCAAATACAATTTGGATTGATCAAATTGTTCCACTTCTCCATGCGTTAACCCCTCACAGGTTCTTGCTTAGTTCTTTGTATGTTTATACGAAAAAGCAAGTGTCTGCCGAAACCTTGTGGCTAAAGTGATTGCTGAAATATCATCTGGGTAATTAACAATTTGTGGCAGACATAGACTTTCCCCAGCCACACAGCCCTCCCAGGGAGGACTGCTGTCCAGCTGCAGGGAGCACAGTCAACCAAGCCTGCCGGCTACCAGCTCATTCAGCATCTGCCCGGCTGCAGAGAGCTGCCTCAGCAGACGTTAGGCAATGCTGTACAGTGACCCATCCTGGCTGGGCTCACTCTTGAGTCCCCGAGCGAGCCAGCTGAGGGTCTGCTGGGCCGGCATCACAGCTGACTTTTTCTTCTATCCAAATGTGCCTCCTCCTCCTTTTCACAGGAGCTGATCCACAAGGCACATCTTTCACCCCACATTTTGTCTCCTTCTGCAGAGCTCAGTTTGAGGCACAGACCACTGAGGGGCTAGACAGCTGCCACTGACTATGCTACGTACAGTAGAAGTTCAAATTGAAATATAACTGTGGTTCTTCCAGGGACACACGGATCAGTCATGGGAGAATAACTGTGGAATGAAGGCTAGAGGTTCTCAAGCTTTTTGAATGCTCTTTTTTTCTCCCTTCGTGTTCCCTTTATTTACTAAGATATTAAAACATATTTTTGAAAGCAATTGCTAGTATGTTTAGATCATCTACTGTCTTCATATTAGAATTGAGTATATTGGATTCTTGCTTCCCTGTTCTTGTGACTCAAATCCGTTCAGGGTGGGGGCAAGAGAACTGGGGAGCTGAGGGTGGAAGGGAGATGGGGGTTATGGTATATGGCATATCTCTTGGGGGCAGGACAAAACTATAAAAGGGACTTCACCTAACAAATGCAATCAGTGTAACCTAATTCTTTGTACCCTCAATGAACCCCAAGCAATAATTAAAAAAACATATAAATTAAAATTTAAGAAAAATAAATTGCCAGTAAAGATACTATTTTCAGGAAGAAGTGAAATTAATTAATCGATTCATTCATTAGAAGCTGTGGGTGTCAGAAACCACTAGAATCCATAGCAATAGATGGCATATTAGCATCATTTCTTTCTAAAATAAAAACTAATTTGGCCCATCGATGTTGGCAAGTATTTTTACTTAGATACACTTTCTCCCTCCCTCCCATAATGAGTGTATTTAACAATATAAAATAAAGGTAATCTATTATCTTTCAATATTTGTCCTCACCATGATTATAAACCTCTCTCCATACATTTTTTTTTTTTTGCAGTTTTTGGCCATGGCTGGGTTTGAACCCACCACCTCCAGCATATGGGGCCAGCGCCCTACTCCTTTGAGCCACAGGTGCCACCCTCTCCATAAAATTTCATACCATGATTAATCTGAGTATTGCAGCCACTGAGGCCTAGCTTGGTTGTTAACTAAACTAAAGGACACAGGTCATCTCAAATTCTACTACTATATATTTCTGAACAATACAGTTGTTACTATTCTTACATAGAGCTATGAAAAATTTTTTTTGACTATGGTATGAGATGGGGACATTATATAATCTCTCCTTTACAAAATCTCTCTGAAGGGTCTGCCACAGAGACTGGCATTTACCACTGAAGACTCAATTCTTCAGATTATGAAGAATTATAGTAGTCATGCTTGTTAGGGTATATTATGGTGAGTTGCTATTACAAATATACATAATGACCAGGTGCAGTGGCTCATGCCTATACTCCTGGCGTTCTGGGAGGCTGAGGCAGAGCGCTTGAGCTCAGGAGTTCCAGATCAGCCTGAGCAAGAGTGAGACCTCGTCTCTAAAAAAATAGCCAGGCATTGTGGCCGGCACCTGTAATCCCAGGGCTACTATGGAGGCTGAGGCAAGAAGGTCACTTGAGCCCAAGAGTTTCAGGTTGCTGTGAGCTATGATACCATGGCACTTTACTGAGAGTGACAAAGGGACACTGTCTCCAAACTAAAAAATAAGAACTTACAGGAATTATCCTAATGAGTCCTCAAACCACCCCTATAACTTCTATTCTCCCATTTCATGGTGCAGAAAATGTGACAGAGAAATGGCCCAAAACACACCTGAAGTCACACAGCACAGACAAACCAGATTCTCATGCAAAGAGCCTTTTAGTCTCTAGGGTACACAATTAATATTTAAGGTACTATAGTTCCCAGGAGTCTTTGAGGAAAGAGTAAATACCAATAAAAAAGATAATTCATATATTATTATTAGTTGTACTTAAAGTTTTCATTTACATGCCTAAGTAATTGAAGCCCAAATTAGAATAAATGTATCAGCTTATAGAGTATCGCATTGGCTGGGGAATAGTAGTGCGGGACACGTTAATGAGGAAGGATGGGAAGAAGAAGGGAGGGGTATTTCTGGAGAGGAGAGACTTGCATGCTTAGCCATGTCGAATGGGCTCCTTGGGACTGGTAGAGAAAAATATCAAGGCAGTGAACGTCTTGGGGTTTGGGACTGAGTTTTGTATAGAAAGAAAAAACTGCCTGCTTCCAAGGAATGCCTTTCCCTCTGGCTGGTGTCTCCCTACCTCATTTTACTTTCTCTTTTAACCCTGAAGCACAGTGAGGCTATGATGCTCCACTTTGAATCTTCCAGTGGATTCAGAACTGTCTGCAACTCTAAATCGATCACAGAAGGTTTATTTCACAGAATGAAATGTGAGGGTCATTTTACTTTGTCAGTACGATGTACAACTTGGGCACATAGTGACTTAATAGTTGAGTTACTGGAAGTTTTCTATTTAGAGGATTTAGTTTTATATCAAAATTTGCAATATATTTTTATATTCTTTGTGGGATCCCTTGTTCAATACACACTCTTTTATTAGACGTGACTATAATTCTTTGGGTTCTAGAACCAGAAGAATTGCACCATTTACTAAGTGTTTTTAAATTTTCACTACACTGAATCCTTAGGAAAAAAAATCGAAAGCATGATCTTTTTTTTTTCTTATGCACATCAAAGAACATCTAACACAAAGACTCTTTTAATCTTTCCTGTCCTAATCACTTTTTCAACTGTTTGGTTCCAGTTCCACTTCCCCCCAAGCTCTTTTAAAATTGATCAAATCCTGTAGTGACTAACTTTGTAAGGGGGAAACATTTTGCATGGGCTGATTACAACACGTGTAAATTTCTTCAAAGTTGGGCAGATCTTTCCAGAGACAGAGACACTTCCTGTTATTACTCTACCAAAAATTTCTTGACACTCTGATTTTCATAGTCAATAAACAAAATTCCTATACTGAATTCTGCCACGTCATATGTGCGATGGTGCTACATTGCCTTTCCAAAGCAGCAAATGTTTCAGCCTGTCTTCTTACAAAAAAAAAAAAAAAAATAGTCAGTTCCAATTTTTAACTGCTGAAAAAGAGCAGAGCTCACATCGACTGTGACTCACGATCACAAATTGATGCCTTTCTCCTTCTCCCTTCTGCCTCTTGATCACATATTCAGTCATTTTCTGAATCAAATGTATCATAAAATTCTTGAGTGGGAGTGGAGGGAATATTTGACTGAATTCTTCAATATTCAACCAACCACTCTAAGAACAGGGAAGAACAGTGTTCACAGTGGTAAAGTGTAACGATATTGTAGTGTGTATATTGGTCATCTCCTAGCAGTGTATTCCTGTATAACCAGGTAGCAGAATGGGTAAATGGTTGACTAAAAAAATGGTTTGGGTTTCTAAGACTACAATGCTCTAGCAGGTCTGAGCTCAGAGCTGCCCATAGAAGGGCACACTGGCAGACAGTCGAACCAGCTTCCCTCTCCCCTCTTCTCTGCTACTCTGTCTGGAAGGACTGACAGCTGTTCTCTTGGACAGCTGCTTTCCTACACCTAGTCATGGGAAGTGGTATAATGGTTTAGGAATAAGATTATGAGTTCATCTCCCAAAATTCTGAGATGGGAGAACCACACTCACAGGTATCCAAAGCTACTTAACAAGTCTGTCCTGTACTGCAAATAGAAATCATTTTTGCCTTTGTTAAGACCTCAGTGTGTGTATTAATGTTAAGAGGTTGGTATGTTGAATCTGACCTTTGGTCTAGAAGACTGGTGCTCTTGCCAGCTTCCTATCAACATGACCTCGTTTTATTCTGATACCTGTGTGTAATTAACCCAATCCAATATTTAAAATTCAACCGATGCTTACTGAGTAGCTAGTAATGCCAGATTCTGGGCTGGACTCAACTGGTAATACATAGGTAAGTTAAATATGATCTCAACTTGAAGAGTCTTCCAAGATACCCTTTCCGGAACAAATTGGATCTCACAAAGGGACCATATGCAAAGAAGAGACTTAGTTTTTGGTAGAGAGCAATAGATTTGAAAAGCGTAGAGGGCTTTGCCCCTAGAGGATCATTTCACAATGTCTATTGACATTTTTGATCAGCACAAGTGGAGGAAAGAGTTTGTTGCTGTTGGCATCTAGTGGGTAGAGGCCAGGGATGCCTTTAAACAGCCTAAAATGCCCAGGCAAGCCCATCACTCCCTCTTAGCCCCCTTAACAAAGAATGATCTGAACAAAGTTTTAGTAGTCATGAGGTTGAGAAGACAAGTAATAAAAGAGGAAACTCTTATAAACAATGCTAATGGGGTAGAAAAGAACTTCTGGCTTTTCTCCAAATAAGGTTTTTCTCCTCTCTCTCTCTCTCTTTGAGAAATAAATTTATTTCACGTTCATGTGAGGGTACAAACAATCAGGTCAAAATATTTGACTTTGTTAGGTAGAATCTCCTTTGTGGTTATTTCCCACAAACAAAAGGTGTGCTAAACACCCCTCACTCCATGTCCGTTCAGTGACAACACCCCAACCCCTTTCCCTCCTTCCTTACTCCTCTCCCCAACTTGAATTGAAACGAGATTTTCTTCTTTATGGGCACACATAAGATCATCCGCTGGCTTCATGTTGGTACTGAGTACATTGGATAATTGCTTCTCATTTGTGATACTTTACTAAGATGTCTATGTTTCAATTCCATTTAGGACATTACAAAAGACGTGAAGACACCTTCTTTTTAATGGCTGGATAGTATTCCATGGTGTGCATGTACCACAATTTGTTAATCCATTCCTGGGTTAATGGGCATTTAGGTTGTTTCCACATCTTGGTGATTGTAAATTGAGCTGTCACAATCTAGTACAAATGTCCTTATGATAAAAGGTACAAACATCATTATGTCATCTGTAACATTTGTATTTTGGTTATGGTAGGGTTTAAAAAAGGTAGTGCCTGTTAGAAATTTAGAACTGCCTAAAGCAGAGTAAATTCTTAGTCAGTTTTACCCATAATGATGATGATAGTTCTTGCCTGTGGCAGGTGCATCTTAAGACAGCCTGGAGTAGAGGAGAGAACATGAATAGTTTTTGGAATTAAATAGAATTGGTCTGTATCCTCTTGTTGCCTGTACTTAGCTTTGTAATTTTGACAAGCTAAGAGGATATCTAGGTCTTGTTTTTCTTTTTAATATGCTAATTGGAAATAACTCTTTGGGAAAAATAATTGTAAATGTTTTTGTTTGTTTGACCTAAATGCTTACCATTAAGCCCCACCTCCTGACACTGTTGTATTGGGGACTGTTTTCAACGCGTGAATTTTGGGGGACACCTTCAGGCCATGGCGTCTCTGTTATGAGCATATTGTCCTCTAGCCAGTGGGTGGTCACTAAGAAGAATGATAATGGTAAATCCATTATATTGATTTCCTGTCTTCCTCAAAGAGTCTATAAAGATATATCGATTCAGTCCCCAATCCCCAGAAGTCCCAGGCTCCAGATGCGCATTGGCACCTGGGTGTGTTTATGCCCCCCTCTCACCAGTGGCTCCAACCACCCCTGCCTCACCTCTGAAATGGTATGCCACAACCAGCAAACACCCCAACATGTCAACTCTTTTCTCTAATAATATCTTTCATCTTCTAGCTTTAGCGCTACTGTTTCCTGAGTCTCCAGAACCACCTGTTTGTTAGAGCACAGATGGAGGTCTCCTATGCAGTAGGTGAATTCTCTGATTCGGTAAGTCTGTGGTAGGGACCCAGAGCTTGTATTTTCATCAAGTTTCCAAATGAGGCTGATGCTACCAGTTTGAGGGGTCAAATCATTGGAAAACCATTCCTGTAATAGAAATGTGGTTTCCTGTCTGCAACACTCATTCCCCTGTGGGCCTCTCAAACAGTGGCTGTTATTCCATTCACTCTCCAAGTGCAATCATAATTCAGGATTGTTTTGGTGTCTGCTTCTCTCCTGACCCTTGTTTCCATATATATTTTTCCCTTCCTTCTTCAAATATTCTAGAAATTCATCAGATTATGATGAACACTCTTTTGTGATTTTTTAACAATCTTTTAATTATTCCCCCTTTCTCATTGAAAAATTTTAGCATACGTCCAACTGTCTTTCTCTTTTCCATTTTACTTGCCAACATTCTTGGTATCTCCTCTGTCTAACACAAGAACATGTTGCTATGTCCTTATCACTTCATCTACCATATTCTCCTCAACACTTCATATATTATAGATTCAAAAACTCCCTTAACTCTCTTCCCAAGAAACCCTTCTATATTTTTTGATAACATTGATGAACTGGGCTAACCCTACTCTGCCTATTCAGTGCCTGGACCCAAGAAGCCTTACAAGGCTGGGAAACAAAACAAAACAAAAAACACACAACTGCTTTTCTTTCTTTCTTTTTTTTTTTTTCTTGAGACAGAGCCTCAAGCTGTCCCCCTGGGTAGAGTGCCGTGGCATTACAGCTCACAGCAACCTCCAACTCCTGGGCTCAAGCGAGTCTCTTGCCTCTGCCTCCCAAGTAGCTGGGACCACAGGCGCCCGCCACAA
>CAUYTI010010669.1:0-17440 GCA_963575145.1 Galago senegalensis | reverse complement strand
ACAAGGCTCTTGGAAGTCATCAAAAAATACAGTAATGTCTCAGGATATAAAATCAATGTCCACAAGTCAGTTGCTTTTGTATATGCCAACAATAGCCAAGATGAGAGGTTAATTAAGGACACAATTCCCTTCGCCATAGCCTCAAAGAAAATGAAATACTTAGGAATATACCTAACAAAAGAGGTGAAGGACCTCTATAAAGAAAAATATGAAACTCTTAAATTCTTAAAATCTCAATAAATCCCCCAATAAATGCATTAAAAACATTTGCAAAATTCTAAAACCCATTCATTTGCTAATTAAAAAAATACTCTCAACAAACTAGGAATAGCAGGGAATAGCCTCCATCTGGAAAAGGACAGTTATGTAAAATCCATAGCTAAGAGCATATTTAATAGCAAAAGACTAAATGCTTTCCGTCTGAGATCAAGAATAAGTCAATATTTCCCACTTGTACTGTTTCTATTGAAATTACATTTCTAGCCAGTACAATTAAGTAAGAAAAACAACTATAAGGCATTACAATTGAAAAGAAAGAAGTAAAATGCTTTATTGGCAGAAGACGTGATCATGTATATGTGAAAGCCTCAGGAATTTACTTTAAAACATTATTAAAAAACACTATGAAAACTAATAAACATTTCTAGCAACATCACAGTATGCAACGTGCATTATCAATGATCAATACATAAGAGATCAATATCCAAACATAAAAATTAATATTCAAAACTCAATTCTATTTTTATATGGTAGTAGTGGGTAATCTGAAAATGAATTTAGAAAAATATTTCAATTTCCAAGAGCAGCAAAAATAACAAAATACATAAAATTGTTTGACAATAGCATTAAAGACTTGTATCATGAAAATTACAAGACATTTACAAAAAAATTAAAGAAGATCTATATAAAATTTAACTTCCCAGATTTATGGATCACAAAATTATGACATATTACCCTAAAATTAATCTATGTATTCAAAATAATATTAAAATATCACCTGAATTCATGTTTGTAGAAATTAATGAGTTAATCCTTAAATTCACATGTAAATGCAAATAAGTTAAAACAGCTCCCCAAATCACAACATGAACAAAGTTTGAGGATTTATACTTCTAAGTACTGAGAAGAAAGAATTTATTTCTGTCATTTTATTATTCCTTTATGTCATATCTTCTATGTTCTTCAGTTTCTCCATTATGACCTCCCTTTGAGATTAATTGACATTTTTTTCTAATCATTGTGATTAATTCTGGAAGAGGATATAGATGAGAGGAGAGAGGGGGAGGGCTAAGATTGTTTCAATAGTTTGTCTCCTTGGGAGGAAAAAAATAACATTATTCTGGTTACTGAAGCCTGGAATCTTGGATTTAGGTTAATATCATTTTAGGGTCATCTCTCTTGTTCTAGTTCAAAAAACAATGCTTCTCAATTCATTCCCCTTGCAGATACAGTTAATGAAAATGTACTCTGGTCTTATTTCAAAGTCTTCTCTGCTCTTTGTCTTGTGATTCTATTGCCGATTTGGAGCTATAAATATTTCACAGGTATTTTAATCATCAGAGGTTTTGTGTATCAGTCACCACTAGAATGGAGCTCTGAAGTTTATGTTTTTAAAACTATCTTTGGTCCTTGTCTGGTCAGGACATTACAGTGTGGGGCAATTGGCCTGGTATGGGGTTCATGAAAGCAATGAGAGGTGACCTCTCAGCAGAAGAGAGAACTGGACTCCAAAATTAGTAAGAGAGCAAAGTGGATGCTCTGACTAACCTTCGTGGGTGTGTAAGTCAATAGGAGCTCTAGTGAAGTGATTTCATCCAAGAAGAACCAATAAACCTTGATCAAGACAAAAAAACCCACAACACTTTAGCAATACCAGCTACAACAGGGTGGGTAGAGAACACTGCCTTGGATATCAGAAGAAGAAATGAAAATTAACTACAAGAAATTTATCTTCTCTGCCTTCATAAAGACAATTAAATGGGATTCAACCTTAAGAAGAGCTAGTGGCAAGAAGAACTGCAAAACTACAAGTTTCACCAAATGTGAATATCAAAGGTTCAAACTATATTATAAACACACCCCCACCCCCACCCCATATTCCCTATTCTCCCAGGTAGTGGTTTGTGTACATATCAGTTAGTTCAAAAAGAAAAATTAAAATGCTCCATTTTTTAAATTATGTGAAATTTGCAAGTTGATTGTGTTTTCTATCTTGAATTACTCTACAATTGCTTTAAGTGCCTTTAGTTATATCCTTCCTTGACTGAACTTTCACTGAAGTAATTAATGTGCTAGAAAACCAAATGTGCATACTTAATAACTGATTTCTAAATGATTTGTTCATTAAAATTAATCTCTCAATTTCTTGAAGATGAGAGAGCTGAATCTGAACTGTGATTTTGCTGTCACATAGAGTCAAACATGGCAGAAATACCTCTATGCTCTCCCATTTATATGATGAATAATGGAAGCCTTTGAAGGGAAGGAAAAGTCTCATCTCTTCTGTTACGACTCCATTATTAAAGGATCATTACCCTCATGTGGAGGATATTTCCTCAGAGCACAGGAAAAAAAATGGGAAAACTCAAGATAAAACATTTAAGCTCAGTGGCCAGAGAGCCTTGATTTCAGATTCAGAGAGTCTCCAAAGTCCTGAGGGCAAGCAACCATGTGAGTTTTACATCTTTAATGAGGTAAGTGCATGATGACAGCCACCAGTACCCTAAGCATTTATATTGGCTGCAGGCCTGTGAATGAATTTGGTTTGGCTGTCTTTAGATAAAACACCTTTCAAGAAAATGCTGACAAGAAGTGTAATCATGCTCCTCTCCCTTCACACAATTACCAGAAGGGAAATCGAGTTTTAGCAAAAACATGACAGCTGCAATATATATTGTTTATTAAACATGTAATCAATCATCAGGAATTTTCGTAGGCAGAATCCAAGAAAATGTCATGAAATTTTATTAATTGAAGTTAATCTTGATATATTTTTGCCAGAGATTTGAAAGCAAGGACTGTGTTTTATTGTGACAAGAAAATGTATGATTTATATGTAAGAACTTTAGGTTGGCTGAGCTTGTCATATTTTTTTTTATTTCCTTGTATAAAGTGAAAGATTTTTTTTTGACAGAATTTTCAGAGAATGGAATTTCCACTTTGATTCTGTACAATAGCTCAGGTAATTCCTGAGTCTTCAGCCTTTTCACCATTAGATTCTAATTCATTCCACTATAAATCACTTTAATATAAGTGTACTAAATAGGAAAAACAAATAATTCTGCCAACTATCTGCTAAGAGTCTACATTCTAATATGTGTAGCCTTCCAGTTAGTTGAGTATTACTACATTACCAAGGACCGCATCATGAAGTGGAGGGGGCAGTGAAGTATCTAGGGGAAAATACTGATCAGATACAAACTCCGGGCTGTGCTGTTCTAAATAGCCTACATCAACAGAAACTTGTAGGCCTAATAAATTCACTACATTAAATAAATTGAAATCCTTTTATCAATCTTGGAAGACAATTTTACATGATTTATCAGAAATAAAAACAAAGCTATACAAACAGTATGTGCTGTTGGCAAACTGTCAAGACAATGGATTTTGATAAAACTCATTTATTTGTTTAGTTCATCTCCATGGTAAAACGTGGTTTACTTAATATGAAAGTACAAATACTTAATATGTGCCATCCTAAGAGTTTTGTCAAATAAAATGAATTCATTTATTATATAAACATATATTTAAGTTTCAGTTGCTTCTTTTAGAAACCTTCCCTGACTCAGTTCTGCAAAAGATGTCTTCTAATAGAGTACCAAAAAAGAAAAACTATGTCTTTTATAGACTTTAGGGCATCAAAAAGCTTGAAAGACCATGGAGATCCATGCAATAATGACATTTTTAAAGTCAAAAAAAGAGTAAATACAATTTTAATGATCTGATCAATGTCAGAGTATTAGCTTGGTGGTGAAATTAGGAGCAACAGATGAGAAAACTAAAAATTCACTGAGCATTTGTCCTGGGCACTCATCTATGTGCTTTTTCTTAGTTAGATTATAACAACCCTATAAGAGAGATATCATCATCCTTTTGGTACAGATAACAAGAAGAGGGTATGTCATTTCTCTAAGATCACATAAGTAATGACTGGCAAACTCAAACACTTTGGCTCCAAATAGTTTTTTTTTTCTTTTTTAATTTTGACTTTTAGGGGAAGGGGATATGATTTTTAAAAAAACTCAGCCTTATTATTATTTACATACAATAAAATCTACCAATTTTAAATGCACAATTAAGAGTTTTGACAAATGTAATAAAGTTATATAATCGCTACCACAATGAAGATGCAGAATATTACCATTATCCTAAAAAGTTCCTTTGTACCCCTTTGTAGTCAATCTCCTTGCTCCACTCCTGGTCCTTGGCAACCACTTGTTTTCTTTCTTTCATTAAAGTTGTGCCTTTTCCTAGAACTTCATGTAAATGGAATCCTATAGCATGTGATATTTTGTGTCTGAGTTCCTTCACTTAGCATAATGCATTTACAATTTAGCCAAACTAATGTATTAGCATTTTGTTGCTCTTTATTGTTGAGCAATATCCCATTGTTTGAATAAATCACAATATATTTGCGCAGTTGTTGAATTTTTGAATAGTTACAAGGTTTTGGCTACTGTGAATAAAGCTGTCATGAATATTCACATATAAGGGGTTTTTTATAGACATGAGTTTTAAATTCTCTTGGGTAAATACCCAAGAGTGAGACTGCTAAAAAATGGGTGATAGTGGTATTTCATTATGATTTTAATTTGCATTTTCAGAATGCATAGTAAGTCTTATTGGATGTCATATAGGTTCTTTGTTTCAATGTTTGTTCAAATCTTTTTCTCATTTTAATTGGTTTGATTGTGTTCTTATTAATGAGCTATGAGAGTTCTTTTAAATATTCTAGATAAAAATCCTTTATGAGATACATCTTTCATTTATTTTTTTTTTTGAGACAGAGCCTCAAGCTGTCACCCTGGGTAGAGTGCTGTGACATCACAGCTCACAGAAACCTCCAACTCCTGGGCTCAAGAGAGTCTCCTGCCTCCGCCTCCCAAGTAGCTGGCACCACAGATGCCCGCCACAATGCCTGGCTATTTTTTGGTTGCAGCCATCATTGTTGTTTGACGGGCTGGGCTGGATTCGAACCCACCACCTTAGGTGTATGTGGCTGGCACCTTAGCCACTTGAGCCATAGGCACTGAGCCAAGAGATACATCTTTTTAAATACTTTCTCCCAGTCTTTGGTTTCCATTTTTGTTTGCTTATCGATATTTTTCATATTTTTTGAATAGAAAAACTTTTTTTTATTGAATGGAGCAAAACTTTTTTTTTCTGTTATCATTCGTTTATTTTCTTAAGAAATTGCTGCCTAACACTACTCACATTTTCTCCTATTTTCTTCTTGAAGTTTTATAGTTTTATCTCTAACATTAAATTGTAGAATTAATTTCAATTTGTTTATTTATGGGGAGAGGTAAGGGCAACAATATATTTTTTATACAGCATTGAACAATTACAGCACGATTAAGCTTGGTGTGAAATATTTCCTCTCCCAGCATATGTTCTATCTTTATAGATCCTCTAATTTCTCTTGAAAATAATGTGTATTCTGCTGTGTCATGTGTTCTATAAATGTCAGTTATACCAAGCTAGTTTGTAGGAGGTTCAGATATTCCATATCCTTACTGATTTTCTGTAGGTATGTTCTACCAATTATCAAGGAAAAAATGCTGAAGTCTCCAACTGTACCTGTGGTATTTTTTTTTTTAGTTCTATGTCATTTTGCTTCATAGTTTTTGAACTCTGCCGTTGTATGTGTCTCCATTTAAAATTACATCCTCTTGGTAATTTGACCCCTTTTGTTATGAAATACAATTGACTCTTGAGCGACACAGAGGTAAATGTGCTGAATCCATGTATAACTTTTGACTCCCTCAAAATTTAACTATTAACTATTTTCAATAATAGCCATATTGTTAACCACCTTACTGATAACACAGTCAACATATATTTTGTATGTTATATGTGTGATATACCGTATTTTTATAACAAAGTAACCTAGAGGAAAAATGTTAAATTATGAGAGAAAATGTATTTGTTATTCATTAAGTGGAAATCAATCATCACACAGGTCTTTACCCTGAAGTCTTCACATGGAGCAGGCTAAGAAGGAAAAAAAGGTGGGGTTGGTCTTGCTGTGTCAAGGGGTGCCAGTGGCAGAAAAAAATCCCAATGTAAGTAAAACTGCATATCAAACTTGTGTTGTTCAAAAATCAATGGTATTTTTCTTTATCTCTGATAATATTCCTTATTCTAAAAATTAATTGTTCTAATAATAACATAGACACTACTCCTCTCTTTTGATCACTATGTGTGTAGTTTTCATAACTTTTTATTTATAACCTGTGTGTTTATGTTTATTGTAAGTTTTTCATAGACTGCAATCATTCTTTGTATTTTAGGGGGATTCTATTTTGTCTTTACTATTCATACAATAGATAGATGACAGATAGGTAGATAGATCACATGATCAGGTATAGTATTTTAATTTTAGAAGTTTCATTTTTGAATTTTTTATATCTTCCATTTCTCTCAATTCATCATGTTCATTATTACCTCTACATTCTTCAGCATATGTAACATTATTATAATTGCTGTTTTAAGGCCTTAGTCTGCTAATTTAAACATCTCACTCATGTCTGGGATTGTTTATTTATTCATCAATAAATTGGAAATTTTTGACTAGATGCATGGAATTCTGAATTTTAATCTTGTTGCATAATAGATTCTGTTGCATTTCTTCAAAGAGCATTTAACTTTGTTTTAGCAAAGTGAAATTACTTGTAATGAGTATAATCCTTTCAGGACTTATTTTAATCTTTGCTAAAGAAGGTCTAGTATAGTTTTTATTCTAAAATTATTTAAATCTCACTAAAATGATAATTATCTTCCAGAGGTCTCTAAATGAGGTCTTTCTGGTTTATTTATTTATTTTTATTTTTTTATTAAGTCATAGCTATGTACATTAATAAAATTATGGGGTACAATGTGATGGTTTTATATAAAATTAGAAATGCTTTCATCAAACTGGTTAACATAGCCTTCACTGCATTTTCTTAGTTATTGTTAAGATATTTATATTCGGGTGGCACCTGTGGCTCAAGGAGTAGGGCACCGGCCCCATATGCTGAGGGTGGTGGGTTCAAACCCAGCCCCAGTCAAAAAAAAAAATAAAATAAATAAAAGCATTTAAAAAAAAAAAAACAGAAGGCTCGGTGCCTGTAGCTCAAGTGGCTAAGGCACCAGCCACATACACCTAAGGTGGCAGGTTTGAATCCCCAGCCCAGTCTGCCAAACAACAATGATGGCTGCGACCAAAAAATGGCCAGGCATTGTGGCAGGTGCCTGTAGTCCCAGCTACTTGGGAGGCTGAGGCAGGAGACTTGCTTGAACCCAGGAGTTGAAGGTTGCTGTGAGCGTGATGCCATGGCACTCTACCTAGGGGGATAGCTTGAGGCTCCGTCTCAAAAAAAAAAAAAAAAAAAACACCAAAAAAACAGAAAAGACCAAGCTTATAAAAAAAAAAAAAGATATTTATGTTCTACCCTTAGTAGATTTAACATGTACCCTTATAAAATGCACTGTAGGTGTGCTCTCACCAATTACCCTCTCTCCACCTATCCTCCCCTCTTTTCCTCCCCCATATGAAAGCTATAACCCAACTATAGCCCAAGATGAAAGGTTTATTTTCATTTTATTATTATTTTTTTTTTTAATTTTTTGGTTGGGTGCCAGGTTTGAACCCACCACCTCTGGTATTTTGGGCCAGTGCCCTACTCCTTTGAGCCACAGGTGCTGCCCAAGGGTCTTTTTTATTTTGAGGTCTCTGCTGTTTGCATAGTGGAAACACAAATTAGTCTCATATTTGTATGAATTCAGTGGGTTCCCCTGCCACCCAACTTTTGGTTGTCTTACCCAAAGATAAAGTTCCCTTCTCTTCAGTATTCTACCATTCAAATTTCAGCTGCCTTACTCTGAATGAACATTGACTGATACCTCTCTTATCAAGTCAATAAGGTTCGCTGGGTTCCAATTGGTTTCAAGTTTCCTACACTGTGGCTTAGCAACTGACTCCAGACAGTAATCTGGAGTAACCATAAAGTCTTATTTGTTTCTTTTATCTCATGGGTCTCAACCCCACATTGATTGCTTACCAATGTCTGAAAGTAATCACTTAATATTTTAATCTAGTTTTATTATTGTTTATGATTGGAGGGTCATTCTTATAAGTGTTAATACTTATGCCAATCTCTTTAGTTCTGCTATTTTACATGTTATGCCAAAATCTAAGTTATTTCTATCACTTACCAGCTTTGTGATTTGAGCAAATTGCTAAAACTTTATTACAGTTTATATGGTACTATGTGAGAAATAGGGAAGTGTGTGAGTTATGTGAGAAATAGGGAAGTGTGTCCTAAATTGGCTTAGAATTTTGAACAAGAAGTCAATGTCTTTTTTTTTTCATTTATGATGTCATTTTATTTTATTATTTTTTAATTCTGGAGCATTTTATTTATTTATTTTTATTAAATCATAGCTGTGTACATTAATCAAAGAAGTCAATGTCTTGATGGGTGCTTGAGTATAAGTTCTGGATCCTCAGCAAGTTAATCCTTAGTTCTATATTTTCTAAACTTGTTATAAAAATAGTGCCTATTTTATAGAATTCTTGTGAAAAATAAATGAGATAATATATGTAGAGAACATGGTGCAATAAATACCTAGCACATTTTAGTGTTAATTAAATAGAGGCTATGGATAGCTGGGTATTGTGGTGGACGCCTGTAGTCCCAGCTACTCGGGAGGCTGAGGTAGGAGAATTGCTTAAGCCCAGGAGTTGGAGATTGCTGTGAACTGTGACTCCACGGCACTCTACCAAGGGCAATAAAGTGAGACTCTGTCTCTAATAAATAAATAAATAAATAGAGGCTATGATTATTTTGAAATTAAATATCCATTAATATGTTTTAGTGGAAAATATAGTAATAAAATAGCTTAATATGATTTTTGTATTGCTATAAGAGAAAATATAGAATAATATACTGATTCACATTTTTGTGCATAACTTATTTCTTGTACAAGATAACATAAATTCTAGGAAGTTTATTGAATTACTTCCATGAGGATATCACTTCAAAAACTTACTGAAGAATTATTATATATAAGACACTCTTCTAGGCATATGGGATAAGTAAATACTGATAGTACATTGTCCGTGTCATCAATTACCTTGTAGTCAGTCAATTTTCTTGAGAAAACTCTTCCATTCACTAAATCATTTTATCCTCTTATACTATTATGGAATAAGACCTCTAATATATTCTAATTTTTTTTTCTTTTGCAGTTTTTGGCTGGGGCTGAGTTTGAACTCACCACCTCCAGCATATGAGGCCAGCACCTTACTCCTTTGAGCCACAGGCGCTGCCCAAATTTTTCAAAATTTTATGTTGTTTTAATTTTCACCTGAAGTTCCCTTTACCTTCTTTGATCATCTAGAATAGTTCCCAAGACTATTATGACCTCCAAAATAAAGAGGTCTACTCTGTCTACCTATGCATCTTTGCCCTTACCCAAGCTGCCCTTGGCCTCATGACACATTTTTCCTCTCTCCAGAACAAAGCTAATGTATATCTTACAAATTTAAGCTATCTTTATTCTCTATTTTCTTCATTCCATACTCTAAACCAAGCTTATTATCATGTTTTCCTAAAATGTATTAAAGAAAAATATGGTAGAACCTCCATAGTTGACCATAACCCTACACTGACCATATCCTTAAAGTAACGTAATTTTCACAGACCAGAGAGGCACCACACATGAGTGTCAGTAATGTAGGCCTGGCTCCTTATGTTGAACGCCTCCTGAATGTTAAACGCCTCCAGGTTGTTAAAGTTCCATGGGTGGTAAACTCACAGAGGTTCCACTGTGCTTTTAGGCTCCATGACAGTCCAAATAATACATGGTACAGTGAGTAAGCTTTTGGCAATAAAACATCCTTCTAAGTTGGTATCTAAAACCCATGATGGAAAGAGAAGAGCTAAACAGGCATTATGTTTCTATAGAGCTAAAGGAAGAGCCACTCAACATTGAAGTTGAAGACAAAATAAACTAATTTGAAAGAAAACATTGTGAGCACATTATACTTATGGCTTAACTAAAACAAATTTTTCCAGAGAAACATTCTACAAATAATACAAGTATACTTGTCAATCTGCTGATTTGCTCTGACAAGCTTCCAAGTATCATCCACACCCACTCTTAATTCCCTGAGATTTGAAAATTGTTACAGAGAAATTTCTATAACTCTAGTGTCAGGGAATAACTTAACACATAGCAGCATGAATGTGTTTATGTGAAGCATATTATACATTTTTAGAAAAATCAACTAACCTTAACATAAATTTTATGAATTAATGTGGTGCTTCTAACATTTAATTACATTTTGATTGTGATCATACATTTTCTGCCATTGTTCTGAAGTTCATCTTATTTTGTCATGTTTTTCTGTACATGAGTCATGATTTGCCTTTTTTACCCCTTCTGTGATTAAGTGTTCACATAATCTTGAAAACTTCACTATCTGTACCTCCTTACAACATACTCTGCCTTCTCCAGAGACCTCCCACGTACAACTACTGTCCTGCATGTTGGCTTTTATAAATGTGAAATTGCACTGATGCTGTTCTTATGGGAGTATTTCTGTTTTTTATATCTCAGCTCTAGCCTGTGTAGTCCTGGCTTACAAGATCCTGCATGTCCCTCTTCGCAGTGGGATTATTTTGCCATTACACATTGTTCCAAGACATATAGCACTGAAGATCACTTGTCACTTACTTAATAAAATCCAGACACCCAGAGTAATACATAGCATTATTTCTTTCCAGCTTCAAGTTGTCATCTCCTAGTGTCTCTATAATGCTATTGATACCAGAAAAGTGGCACCCCAGCCAGCTCAGCCAAGCAGGGCCTGGGGGACCTGCTACTTCTGTCTTGGTGGCAGCAGCCGGCAAAGAAACCAGCAGGCTGGGGCAAGCAGGGGCGCTTTCTTCCCCCAGAGGCTCCAGTAGAGTGGTGCTGGAGGACCTGTCAATCAAGGGAAAACTGGTGCCCAACCCTGATTGGTCCATTTTCAATCCTGCTCCTGATTGGTCCATTTATGGACCAATCACAGCTAAGCTATTACACCTATATAAGACCCTGAGCAGAGAGCCTCGGGGAAGATCGTCGCAGCCCTTCAAGGAAGATAGAGCAAAAGAATAAGACTTCAGCAGACTATAGCAGATCGTCCAGAAGAAGAAGCGAAAGCTGTGGCACTTCTAGTGCTGATCCTGCTCTACAAAGAGGCTTGGCTCTTTGTAGGAGTTGTAACACTTCTACTGCTGAACACTTCTGCTGCTGATCCTGCCTTACAAAGAGGTTTGGCCCTTTGCTGATCTCTGCCCTGCAAAGAGGCTTGGTCCTTTGTAAGAGCTGTAGCACATCTATCCTGCTCTACAAAGAGGCTTGGCCCTTTGTAAAAGTTGTTTTCATAAGAGTTGTAACACTTGTATCCTGCACTGCAAGGAGGTTTGGTTCTTTGAGCTGTAAATAAAACCTCACTGTTCATTCTATGGTCTGTTGATTCATTCATCGAATCATTGAGACCAAGAGCCTGGAAATACAGTCTTAAAAATCTGGTATGAGATTCTTAATATTTTTGGAATTTAACATTGCATCATATACATTAGATAAGTTCCCCCAAATGCCCTCCCTTATTTCATATGCATCCCCCATTCCCCCTATCTCCTCTTTCCTTCTACTTTCTGGACCCATAGTTATGTTTTGTCATTAGTATGAATGTGTAGGTGGTTGGTTATATATTGATTTCATAGTAGTATTCAGTACATTGGATACATTTTTATTTCATTCTTGAGATAGTTAACATAGAAGAACATGTTTCAGATCCATCCAGGTAAACATAACAGATGTGAAAACTCTGTTTATAGCTGCATAATATTCCATGGTGCACATATACCACAATTTTTTTTAATCCATTCATGGAACATTGGGCACTTGGTTTGTTTCCATGTCTTGGCTATTATGAATTGGGCTACACTAAACATTCAGGTACAAAAGTCTTTGTAGTAAAAAAAAATTATCATCTGGGTATATACATAGTAAAGGAATTTCAGGATCAAATAATATGTCTACTTCTACTTCTTTGTGTTCGCCAAACTTCCTTCCAAAAATGTTCTATTATCTTGCATTCCCACTAGCAGTGAAGAAGAATTTCCCTTCTCTCTACATTCATGCCAACTTCTGCATTTTTGGGATTTTGTGACATGGGCTAATTATATTGGAGTTAGATAATAATTTAAAGTTGTTTTTATTTGTATATCTCTGATTATTAAGGATGATGAGCATTTTTTCATGTGTTTCTAGGCTATGTACCTATCTTCATGTAAGAAGTTTCTGTTCACATTTTTGCCCACATAGTAAAAGTATTATTTAGTGTTTTCTTATAGATTAGTTTGAATTCTCTGTAGATTCTAGGTATCAGACCTTTGTCAGAAGCATAACCTGCAAAAATCTTCTCCCATTATGTAGGTTGTCTTTTTGATTTACTTACTGTGCTCTTGACTATACAAAAGCTTTTGAGTTTGATCATATCCCAGTAATGGATTTTTGATGTTTCTTCAATTTCCCAGGGCATCTTTCTCATAAAATATTCTCCCACAGCAATTTCTTCACGTGTTTATTTGCACTCACTTCTAGTATTTTTATACTTTCATGTCTTAAGTTTAAATCTTTTATCCAGTGAAAATCAATTTTTGTTAATGGTGAAATGTGTGGGTCCAGTTTCAGCTTCTATGGATCACCAACCAGTTCACCCAGCAACATTTGTTAAATTGGAAGTCATTCCCCCACTGAATATTTTTGATAGTCTTATCAATGGATAAATGATGATCAGCAGCTGGGTTCATCTCTTGGTTCTCTATTCTGGTCCATAAATCTACTGCCCTGTTTTTGTGCCAGGACCATGCTGTTTTGATCACTACAGATTTATTGTATAGACTGAAGTCTAGTAATGAGATGCAAAAAGGCAAGAAAGAAAGAAAGAATAAAATTTGTACTCACATAGAAATAATTGTCAAGTGTTGTATTCCTTACCCATAATTCCAGCTACTCCAGAGGCAGAGGCAGAAGAATCACTTCAAACAAAGAGTTAGATGTCATTGTGTGCAATGCTTAGGTCATGAAAAATTTAGCCTAGGTAACAGAGTAAGAGTTGGTCTATTGGAACTAAGGAAAGAAAGAATAACCAAAAAAGAAAGAAAGAAAGAAAGAAAGAAAGAAAGAAAGAAAGAAAGAAAGAAAGAAAGAAAGAAAGAAAGTTAGTTTTGTTTAGAAGGTTTCCAAGATCGAAATTACATTGAAAGGTCAGTAGGTAAATAGAATACAGGACTACATAAAGAGATTTATTGTGGTCCCCAGGGCAAGAAGGGAAGAAAAAGCCAGGACATGTTGGTTTGCAGTTGGTTCCTTAGGGGACCTCTGAGTTATCTAATGGGTAGAAGTCATCCAGAAATGTCTGGTCCCTAGTCTTTGATGGATTAGGGCAAGGGAATATTGACCTAGATTGAAAAGTGTAACAGAAGTGATGGAGTGTATGATCTGGATAATTTAGTGTGAAAAGAAAAAAACTGAACTTATTCAAGAACTAACTTTGTGTGCAGTTTAAAGTGACTACAAAAATCTAAGATACAAAAGGATCAGAGTTGTGCAAAATCTGGTCTTTACTAATAGGGGATTTAGAAAAAAAAATGTCTCTGTGAGAGAATAAATTCTCCAGTTGACATCTAATCTAGGGCAAATTTTTTAACACTAGATCTGTGGTCAAATGTAAAAATCATAGACAGTCATTGTGCAGTGGACTGCAGTCCCAGCTACTGGGAAGGCTGAGAGGAGAAAATCGCCTAAGGCCAGTAGTTGGAGGTTGCTGTGTTCTGTAGATGCCATAGAACTTTACTGAGTGAGATAAATAAAGTCTCTGTCTCTATAAAAAAATATAAAAATGAACAGTAACTCCAATACAAATGTTTTCCTCCATTTATATATTCAGACAGAGTATTATTTGTTGTCTTTGGTAGTGTACCCTGGTATCATAGTTCACAGTAACCTTCAGGTGTTCTCATCAAGGGAACCTGTTCCCTCACCTCACATGCCATGGGTCTGCATAAATTCTGTCCATTTATTTTTCATCGGAGAAGAATAAGTCACCAGTGCTGAGGCTGGTCTCCAATTCAGATGCTCATGATACTGAATTTTTAACACCGGATTTCTAGGCTCTTGGTCTCAATGATTTGCTGAATGAATCAACAGGCCATAGAATGAACAGTGAGGTTTTATTTACAGCTCAAAGAACTAAACCTCCTCGCAGGGCAGGATACAAGTGTTACAACTCTTATGAAAACAAGTCTTACAAAGGGTCAAGCCTCTTTGCAGGGCAGAGATCAGCAAAGGGCCAAGCCTCTTTGTAAGGCAGGATCAGCAGCAGAAGTGTTCAGCAGTAGAAGTGTTACAACTCCTACAAAGAGCCAAGCCTCTTTGTTGAGAAGGATCAGCACTCGAAGTGCCACAGCTTTCTCTTCTTCTTCTGGATGGTCTGCCCCCAGGCTCTCTGCCTAGGGCCTTATATAGATGTAATAGCTTAGCTATTTTATGGACCAATCAGGAGCAGGATTGAAAATGGACCAATAAGGGCTGGGCACCAGTTTTCCCTTGATTGACAGGTCCTCCAGCACAGCTCTACTGGAGCCTCTGGGGGAAGAAAGCTCCCCTGCTTGCCCCAACCTGTCAGTTTTTTTGCCAGCTGCTGCCACCAAGACAGAAGTGGCAGGTCCTCCAGGTCCTGCTCAGTTGATCTGGCTGGGATGCCAATTTTCCAGTATCACTCAGACAATCCAACAGTCTGGGACTCCGAAAGTGCTAAGACGAGAGGTATGAAGAACTACCACTTGGCACAAAACCTACTTTGAAACACATCCCATGTTCAATGTCTGAAATGGTGGATCACTATTTGGGTGGTGAGTTTGAAAATGATCCCACCCCATCTGCAACAATAAATAGCTGAAGATTAAGCAGTGAGCCCATAGTTCAAGCTACTGAGGAGTTGAGGCAAAACATCCACTGAACTCAGGAGATGGAGGTTTTTTGAGCTGTGATGTCACAGCACTCTACTAAGAATGACAAATTGAAACTCTGTCTCAAAAAAAAAAAAGAACACAGAAAATCTTACTTGAGTGTTTCAATGCAATTTTAACATCTGTAATTTAGCTTGAGTCTCAGGGCTGTAAAAAATCTCACTTGTTGTGTCAACCTAGTGAATGGAATCTCAGCCATTTATATAATTAATAAGACAAAAGTGGGAGATCACTTCTCCGGTTGTGGATGGAGGGCTAAGAAAAGTCTTTTATCAAACACTTGCTGAATACCATCTGCAGTGAGAAGAATACTCTAGTGAGTATCTTTGCCCAGTAGCCTGGATCCCAAGACATTCCAGGATGAATTCACTACCTGGGCACCATGGATGACATCAGAATGGATGTTGCCCTGGGTTACCATCTTTAAGCTTAATCTTATTCCTGATAAGCATACATAGTTGCTATCTGGATAGTTAGCAACAACTATCTGCATAGTTGTTGTTGTTTTCCAACTCTTACAAAGGTGTGGTTGTTTTATACACACTCAATTCCTGCTACTTAAATTTTTTTTTTTTTTGTTACTATGGCCAAGAAATTCAATAACCTAACCTTTCCATTTCAAGTCATGGATTTGTAATCTAATGGGAGAGTGGTTTATGCCTAGACCTGCCCTGAGATGTTATGGAACAAGAAATCAAATCCAATGATCAAACAATCATTGACTGACCAAAATGGTACATCACACAATTCCTAGTTCTACTTTTCATGATAGTTGACTTATTTATCTAGAATAAGCTTTCTGCTCACTTCAGTTGGCGTCCTGCAAGTGTTTGATCCAGGACATTTCTTAGCCCTCCATCCACAGAGAGAGAAGTGCTTTTTTATGTCTCATTAATTACATTAAGAGATTCTACTCACTAGAATCCAGTGAGTAGGATGACACAACAGTCAATAGTTTGTTGAGTAGTGATACTGAATAGTTAAATAGTTGAGTAGTGAGACTAAAACTGCATTCCACATAGTACAAGTGCTAAGAGACAATTAGAATGCCATTTGTTCTTTTATTTCTTGAGGATGAGTTTCATCACAGCTCACAGAAACACCTGTATCTTGGGCTCAAGTAATGCTTTTGCCTCACCCTTCCCAACTATAGTGAACTACAGGCTCCTGCCTCAGTGCTGAGCTATATTTTGTAGCTCAGCCTTTTCTCTAAAATGGTATCTCAGGAGATATGCCCAATTTGTCTATCCCAAGCATCAAAATATTGTAGTTATGCATGATCTCTACCAGAGAAATGAGTTCCAGTGTTAGGAACAAGGCTGAAAAATAGAATAACAACCTCAGCCATGATCTCCCAATGGGTTTCTACTCTACTACCAGTTGATATGATGGGTTGGAGTCATTCAGAGATTTCTAGTCTCTGGTCTTGGGCTGATAGGGGCAACGGAATGTTGGCTAACATTGAAAAGTTCAACAGAAGGGGTGAAGTGTATAATATGGATATTTTAGTTTGCATTAAAAAAATGGTTTCAGTCAAGAAACCACTGTGTGGGCAGTTTAGTGATGATAAGAATATATGATACCAAAGAAGGAGAGTTGTGTAAAATCTGAAGGCTTGACTAATATGGATTGTAAGAAAAAAAATTGTCCTCTGAGAGAATAATTTCTCCAGGTGACAGGTAATTTAGAGAAAAAAAATTTCAACACTATATCCATGGTCAAAATTGAAAATAATTGCCAGGTGGGGTGGTGTGCACCTTTAATCCCAGCTACTCAAGAGGCAGAGAGAAGAATAATGACTAAGCCTAGAATTTGGATGTTACTGTGATCTGTCGAATGGACAGAACTTTACTGAGGATTATAAATAAGTTTCTATGTCTTTAAGAAAAAAAGGAAAAATTAGGAGTAACTCCAATACAAATGTATTTCTCTATATATTGAAACAGAGTCTTGCTTTTTTACCTATAGTAGAGTACCCTGAAGTCAGCTCACAAAACATTTCAAGTTTTTTTTTTTTTTTATTGAATATTAACTATGTACATTGATACTCTTCTGGGGTACAGTGTGGGGTTTTCACATGCATTCTGAAATACTTCCATCAAACTGGTCAACACAGCCTTCATGTCATTTTCTCAGTTATTGCTTTA